>LXGT01000040.1:0-130868 GCA_001640655.1 Endoconidiophora laricicola
GATCCGCGCAAAGGCAGTACAATATATAAAATCATCATCATCAAGACATAGACAAAAACTAACAGTTTCCAGACAAAAACAAAGACTTAATTTACTATTTGATCGAGGCAAAGCCGACTCTTCAAGACAATTCTATCAACCCAAAGTCCAGCAGCAAAAGCAGCAAGAGTGACTAGAACAGGAATTGATACAAAGACCAAAATCCCCAAAAGAATAACAGAAAACAATACCGAAAGTAGGACAGAAGAAGATACCCAGGAAAGAAAAAGATAATGTAGACGAACAGACAGATTAGAGCGCACAGCGTGTATCCAGACTATAACATGATGTGACCCAGTAGCTGCAGAGGTAGTCGACAATAATAAGATATATGCGAGCAGACATGACAAGAAGAACATTGGAACGGAGGTTGAAATAACCACAAGAG
The DNA here is from genome assembly GCA_001640655.1 of Endoconidiophora laricicola. Lineage (NCBI taxonomy): Eukaryota > Fungi > Ascomycota > Sordariomycetes > Microascales > Ceratocystidaceae > Endoconidiophora > Endoconidiophora laricicola. The sequence goes on from LXGT01000040.1 coordinate 428, forward strand.
GTAGTGGTTCCAACAAAGGAGAGCATCGAGAAAGTATAGGGGAGTTAAAGTTATCCGCTTCAAGTGACGGAGAGAGGATTGGAAGCGACATAGCTACCGATGGAGTTAAGTTGGCGCGATATTTTAACCGACCAGAGCCTGGCGCATGAAGTCCCCTAGTTTCTTAGCAGGCTCACCATGCATCATCGTAAAGTGGTTACCGGGCATGTGGTAAGTCGAGATCTTCTCCCAGTCGAGGAACTCATCCCAACGGTTAGGACCGAAGTCTGTACGGTTATCTAGCAGGAACAGAGCGTGGCCAGTCGGGTAAGGGGAAGGGCGGGGATCAGTGGGAAGCTTGCAAACACCATCTTCACACCAGATGATAGTGATCTTGGGGCACTTGTTGTCGGGGATTGGCTCGGGGGTGTAGTTGCTAAGGGCATTGACACTAGCAGCGAAGTGGGGAAGCAGCCATTCGGGGATCTTCTTGACTGCGGACTTTCCGTCATCCTCTCCTAGGATACCAATGTCGGCAAACCAAGCATGCAGAGAGCGGGGAAGGGGCTCAATAGTCACAGGGCAAGGAGCATCGATGATGATTAGGTGATCAACAGTGTCACCGGCCTTGATGAGCTGGTTAATCATTTCGAAAGCAATAACACCACCAGCAGACCAACCAGCCAGGGCGTAAGGACCGGTAGGTTGACGGCGCTTTATCTCCTGTATGAACTTGGTAGCCATACCGTAGACACCACACTTGAACTCCTCAGGGGTAGTCATGAATGGAGAGAAGAGACCGTAGACGGCCCAGTCGCGGCCAATAGTGCTGATCTCAGTGTATGAGGTAGCAGAGCCAGAGCCATCCGGAATCATGAACAGTTTGCGCGTGGCAGTGCGGCTAGAACCCTGGAGCATCAGAGATGACGCCTTGCGGTGGGGGTAGTTATCAACCCAGTCGCTGGGACGGGGAGGCTTGACAATGGTAGCTGTAGTGTTACCCGGGTGTGTGTTGATGACACGCTCAGGACGAACCTTAGGGATGATCATAGTAGAAGAAGATAGACTAGCCGTAGAGATAGTAGATGTTTTGGAAGCCTTGGAGCTAGAGCTAGGCTTGGTAGCAGCAGGCTTGGGGGCAGGAGCCACCTTCTTAGGCCGAGCGCCAATGCCTAGAGCCTTTTCGACGGCTTCGAGAGTGGAGTGGTCCTGGAAGACACTGCTGGGGTAATCATTGCCAGTCAGCTCACGGAGCTCACCCAAAATCTGCAGAGTCATCAACGAGTCCATGCCCATGGAAGCTAGATCCGGAGCAGCGATAAGCTCGTCAACCTCGACACCCATCTCCTTAGCAATAGTCTGACGGAAGATGCCTTGGACATCCTCGCCGTCATCATCATCACCGGAGTCAATGGGAGTAGTGACATTAGACTCGGGCTCGGTGTTCTCATCCTCTTCGCTGCACTCCTCACTGTCATCCTGAGATGAAACAACAGGAGCGGCGGTCTCAAATTGCTTTAGATAGTTCTTGAAGGCGCCTACGCTGTCGCAATCGTTGAAAACATGGTTGTCAATGTCAATATCTAGATCCTCACGGATGCAACCAGCAACAGTCAGGCCCATGAGAGAATCAACACCGAGATCAGCAAATGCAATGTTATCAGCAAGCTCATCGTGGGAAACACCAACCTCACGGGCTAGAATATCCATGACTCGGGAAACAACTGACTTGGTCTGAAGTTTAGCGTTGACAGACGAGATGTTCTTGGCAGTGACTTGCTTCTTTTCCTTGACCGACGGGGTAACAGCCTTAGTAGACTTGGCGGCAGGGGCGGCACGTGCAGAGTCAGTAGCACCAATGCCAGCACCGTTGCGGGGGGGCAGCATAATGTTCATGACCTTGCGAGGAATGCACTGGAAGCGGATATCCTGGCACATGCCTACAATACGGTCGCCATCGAAGATGTAGCAGTCGCCAGCCATGACCTTTGAGCCTTTCACAGGCTGCATGCGGATGTAAGAGCGGTAAGTCTTTGAAGGATCCAGCTGCTCTGGCAGACGGAGAGAGCCCCATCCGTGAGAAATATAAACCTGTTCACGAGAGTCGATAGCATCGGACCCGTTGAGAATGAAGCCAGAGATGTGGCAGCACGAATCGATCCAGTAAGGGTTGAAGAAGAAATTACCATCGTCTGGCTTTGTCTTGAAGACGACCTTGGCAGTAGCCTCGCAGGTATCGGAGTCAAGAATGACCTCGTCCATGCCCTGGTAGCGCGGGCTGTAGTCAACGAGAGCGTTGAACAACTTGTAAGCAAGACCACGACCAATTTTGGAGGCCTTGCCTTCGGATTCGGCACGTTGCAAGTACTCAATGCGTGACTTAATGAGGTAGTTGACCTTCTCAAACTCATCGAGCCACTCGGAAGCATTACCGTACATCACCTTGAGGTAGGCGTGCTCAGTCTTCTTGGCACCTTCGCCAGTAGTGAAGCTAATCGTAGCAACACCCTCCTTGAGATCGCAGGTAGCCGTGCAGCGCAGAGTCTGTGGGTTCTTCTCGTTCAGAATGATGGTCTTGGGGACCTCAACCTTGCAAACGTTTAGGCCAACCTGCTCAGTAGCATTGGGGTTGATCAGGCGGTAAGCATAGTCGCAGATAGTCATGGAAATATCAGCATACAAAGTAGATGGTAGCAGCGGCGCACCGTTGCACAGGTGACCCTCCACAACCTTGCGGATATCGTCACGGCCAAGGTCAGTCTCGGTCTCTAGATAAACAACTTGGCCCTTGATCTCTTCTTTCGTGACGCCATGGACACTAGTAGTTGACAACTTAGGCTTGGGGGCCGTCAAAGAAGAAACCGGTGCAGCGGAGATGCGGTTCTTGGTAAGGTTCCAATCGCCAGTGTACTGCAGCCAGTAGTTCTTCTCATCGAAAGCATACGAGGGTAGATCAAGCATGCGGACGCTAGGAACAAAGTCACGGTGGAACTCAGACCAATCGATTTGGGCACCCGCAGAGTGTAGAGTGCACAACGTGTTGCTGAGGACTTTATAGGTATCCTCGTTACGGCGTAGAGTAGGAACAGCAACGGTAGCAGCGCCAAAAGCAGCCTTTACCATGTTGGCACAGATAGGGTGAGGGCCAACCTCGATCCAAATAGTCTTTTCATCCACCAGACCGTTGCTCTGAGCATCAATTAAACCGCCTAAGAAGTCAACAGCATCACGAGCATGGTTGCGCAGGTACGCAGGGTTGACCGACTGGCCAACCAGGACCTTACCAAAGAGGGGAGAGATGATGGCAATCTTGGCAGGCTTGAACTGGACAGCAGAGGCAATAGCCTCATAGTCGTCAAGGATAGGCTCAACCTGGGCGCTGTGGAAAGCAAAGGGAACCTTCAGTTGAGTGCACTTGAAGCCAGACGCTGCCAAGTCGGTGGCAATAGTAGCCATCTCGGCAGCAAGGCCGCTGATGACAGTCTCGCGAGGGCCATTGATGCAGGCAACGTTGATAGACTCGGCACGTGTGCCAAGAGCCTCCTTGACAACAGCAACAGAGCCCTGAATAGCAACCATGGCGTGGGTACCGGCAGTGCACTTGGACACTAATAAGCGGGCACGAGTGCCAACCAAGAAGAGAGTATCACTGGCAGACAAAACGCCAGCCGCATATAGAGCGGCGTACTCACCAAGAGAGTGGCCTAGTACAACCTCAGGGGTGATTCCCCAAGATGCCCAAAGACGAGTGAGGGCCATCTCAAAGGCGCAGAGACCGGTCTGGACAACAACGGGCGATAGCTTAATAACATCGGACTCGGAACCATCAATAAGGGGTAGCAATGATGGAAGACCATGAATAGAAGCAACACGGTCGAACTCGTCTATGGCTTCACGGAATATAGCATGATTGGCATACAGGCTCTTGCCCAGGCCCGCGTAGTGCGAGCCCTGGCCGGTGAACATGAAGGCGGTCTTGGGCTGCTTGGCAGAGACGGGAGAGAACTCACCCTTGAGCTTGGCCTCCAACTGACGCTGGGCATCGGCCAGGTCAGTAGCAGCCACACTCATACGCCAGTAGTGCTGAATGCGACGAGCAGTGGTGGAGTAGGCAATGTGGCTCAAGGGGATATCAGCGTTATCCTTCATAAAAGCCACCAGACGCTCAGCGTTGCGCAGCATAGAAGTCTTGCCCTTGGCAGTGACTGTGATGACATGAGTAGAACGAGGGTCCTGCGAGGCCGCAAGACGGCGGGGAGCCTCCTCCATCAAGATACCAGTGTTACCACCAGCAGCACTGAAGTTGTTGACGAAAATGCGGCGCAGCTTACCATCCGAACGCTTGAAGGGTGTCATGTGAAAAGCAATGTTGACGTTGCGGTCCGATAGATCAGCAGGGAAGGTGTGGTTGATCTTGTTCTTGATGCCGACGTGAGGCGGGATGGCGTTCTTCTGTAGCATGAGCAGAACTTTGCACAGCGCAGTAACACCAGAAGCAGCCTCACCGTGACCAACGTTACTTTTCACAGCACCCAGGTACAAGGGACGGTCAGCCGCACGACGGCGTTCAGCTGGTGCAAAGACGTCAGTAACTGAGATCATCTCAGTTCCGTCACCGGCTTGAGTTCCGGTACCGTGCATCTCAACATAGTCAACATCTAGGGGATCGACACCAGCCTCATCGCAGATTGCACGAGACAGCACCGACTGCGTTGGGCCGTGTGGGTGAGTAATGGAGACAGCATCAGCTGAATGGTTGGTGGCAGTGCCTAGAATGACAGCCAGCACGCGATCGTTGTCAGCTTCAGCATCTTCCAGACGCTTGACAATGATGGACGCGCAGCCATCAGCACGGCAGTAGCCATCAGCATCATCATCAAACGTCTTGCAGCTACCAGTCTTGCTGAGAAACTGACCACGCGACAGACCAGCAAAAATGTCCGAGTTAGTCATGCAGGATAGACCACCAACAACAGCAGTATCACACTCCTTAGCCCATAGAGCTGTGCAGGCGACCTGCAGGGCAGCAGCCGAAGACGAGCAGGCCGTGTCGATGTTCAGTGACGGGCCACTGAAGCCAAAGTGGTAGTTGATACGACCGGGGCCAAAGGCACGTACACCACCAGTGATGTAGTAAGTGTCAACCTCCTGGGCGGCGTTCAGTTCACGCCAATCGTCCGAAGTCTGGCCATAGAAAGTACCAATACGGTCCAGGCGGGTGCTAGGAGTGCGGTTAGGCACATATCCAGACATTTCCAGCGCCTCGTACGCAGTAGTAAGGGCCATGCGCTGCATAGGGTCGGTCTGGAAGGCCTCACGGGGGCTCATGTTGAAGAAGCGAGGATCGAAGTGGCCAGGGTTCTCAATAAAGCAGCCATAGGGGGTGTGGCTAGTGTTGATCTTCTTGCCAGTAGGATCGTAGTGGGACTCGACCGGGAAACGGTCAGCGGGAACCACACGGTGAACATCAAGGCCCTTAGCCAGCAATTCCCAAAGCTTCTCATGTGAAGCGGCGTCGGGGAAACGTCCAGCCATGCCAACAATAGCCAGCTTGGTCCGACCCAACTGAGGGCCGTGAGCACCAATCTTGCCAGTGAAGCCATCGCGAGAGATTTCAGGAGTACGAAGCGAGACAGTCAGGCCGGTTTGGCTCTCAATGACACGAGCCAGAGTAGCACTGACGGCAGTGGGGCCGTATGGAATGATCAAGCACTCGTTCTTGTTAGAGTCGAAGGCACGAGCAGTGGCAACGCAGCCCTCAACGGCCTTGTTGAACAGCAGGGGCTCATTCAAACACTCCCAGGCAATAGAGCGGAAGAGGCCAGCTGGAGTGTTCTCGCTGATCCACTCGCCATTACTAGGAGACATGACAGCCGAGCGAGGCTCGCTGTTAGAAAACACCTTGACAAACTCAGAGTCTTCCAACTTTAGAATCTCATCCAGATCGGCCTTGCCATGCAGATGGGCGGCATGGTAAGGGCCAAAGACGGGAATTGGGGTGGTCTTGGAGTCCAAAATTCCAGAAGCCGAGATCTTAGCTATGGTCGATGGCTGGCCGGAAATGGCGACGTTGGAGGCTGATACAGCGCTCACGTAAACTTGGCTGGCAATGGGGATTCCCTAAAGTATTGTTAGTATACAACATATAACATTGTGTTGTAATGCTACGAAACTTACGTTTTGGCTGTGGAACTTGGCAAGAGCCATTTTCGCCTTCTCCTCGGTAGTGTTGGGCACAATGTGAGTCCAGGAAGGCGACTTCTCGCCTTCGGCAACAGGCGACAACTCATTAGCCAGCTTGCCCACGTAACTGCCCAGGCGGAATACCAACAGGACAGTCTGGATACCAAGAGGTACCAGTTGCGAGACGTTCTTGGCCATAGAAATAGCAGCCGCGGCGAACATGCCGGTGCACAGACCGACATTGAAAGTGTGGCTCTCCGCCGTGTGGTCTTCCGGTACCTTCTCGGCACGGCTACATAAGGAAAATATATGGTCAGTATTGGGCTAGACATGGAAAAAATGGTAATGGTAGTATGGTAGGCTTACTCAATGTACTGGGCGATCTGGGTAATGCACAGCAAAGCGCTATCCACGCCGGAATGGCGTCTGGTCTGGCAGTTGTATTCCTCATTCAGCTGGTAAAGTGTACGGAAGACGGGAATGCTTGCGCGCTCAACAGTGGGCAGAGACTCAATCTCATCGCGCAAGGCAGAGCCAGCGCGTTCCATGAAGGCCTTAGCCACGATGCCTGGCTTGCCCATCCGGCAGAACTCGGACAGGCACGTGTATGTGTCGAGGGACTGATCCCCAAAGAAGTTGAAGGCCATCTTGCTTTGGGTCATCATCTTGGCGGTAGGTGGAGGGTTGTGCGAAGTGAAGACAAAGATGATGTGTATGAAGATGGAGCACGCTTAAAAGCAACGCTCAGTAGATAGATATTAGGAGGTAAGGAGAATATGGACAACAAATAAAGCAGCAAAGGTCTAAAGGATGCTAAAACAAGAAGACGACGGAATAGATACAAACGATAACTGCAGGTCTGGAGTCTGAAGTTGAAAGTCTGGAAAGAAGTAACGATACTAAACGGCAAAGCAACGAGAGTAGCAAATAGAGTCTGGGTCTGAAGGCTAAAGAGAAATAGAATAGGAATATCGTGGTGTCAAGAGGCACTAGAGAAAGACGGACGAGAGAAGTAGTAAACAAGGTCGGGGACGCTGTATAGGATATAAAGATATGAAAATGTGTTGCGACTAAGCAGCAAGCTAGAAGACAACAACAGGGTCTGGAGATGATGAAAGTCCTCTATTTAGGTCTCTTGTGGGATCAGAGTGCCTCTTGGTGAACAGAGGGGGAGAAGGACGGGGAGATGAGGGCGTCGGAAGGCTCAATATATAGCAATCCCAATCATAGCAACAGGTTCAGCAGTCTGGGGTAGGTTAGTACAATACCGCAGCCTTGCTCAAAAGATAGTAGTTGCGGATGTCTTGAGCAGCTGCCGATAGTCCTGCGCGCGGGCCAATTAAGAAGTCGCCAGCTGGGCTGACGGCGGCGATCTAGGGAAACAGCCTCGATAACAGCCAACCCAGCCAAAAAAGCAGCAGCAGCATTTGTGTAGTTCTTTCCCTGGACAGCGACGGAGACTAAAACAGAAGGAGGGACCAAAAGAAAACAACCGAAGAACAGACATATACTTGTCCGTATGTCTAACCAGATGAATAGTTAGAACAGACACCGCCGTCAACGTTCTCTATTGCTCTTTTTGCAGCGTGTTCTGGCTCTGGTGCTGACTCCAACTCGGATACAAGCTCTAGCACTGGCTTTATTACTGCTCTCACGACTGCTAGACTGTCTTCCAGAAGGCCTTGGATCCAGCAGCTGTCCATCCGTCTCCATGCAAGCTATTCGCACTGGAAGAGTTTCTATTCTGTGACTTGTGTCCAGGATAATATGAGTACATGCAGCAGCCGCAACAGTAACAACCGAGCGATAGAAATGCCGTTTCTTGCTTCGGTTCAACAGGGCGTGTGTGCTCTATCAAAGACTTGATACCCCTCTTCCTCAGTACTATACTATGCTCGGCTCTTCTTTATTGGCACGGTGGCATTTGATCACTATATTATCTCCATTTCCCAATCGGGACTCTGCGGTCTCTATGATTTGCTCGTCGTGTTTTGATATCCATAAACATCCATATATTGTTTCCTTCTGTTTCTACTACAGTCCTACACTGCCTTTTTATCTATTTGTTCAGTTCTTTTAATTATCTACGTATTTTTATTTCTGAGGCCTCTGTCACACGCCTTGCTATAATTATCCCTTTTAAAGTTAGGTCCCTAGTCACAGTAAATCTAGACCAGAGTAGTGGCCCTATCATCCTCTGGGCCGGTATCACCACCCCAGATGCAATGGTTATAACTTACCAACAGAGCAGCTGCATGTTTTTGGGTTCCGGTGATCGTCACAAGAGCTTTCTATGTCGGGCCTGGTTAGCTGTTGCTCTATGGGGATCTAGCGCTACCGATGGTCCTGAGTATGCCGTGTCTACAGCACGTAGAACCGCCCGGTAGAGCTGTACCACGAAGCGCTCAGCAGTATTTCTCGTTTCCTTGCACGACAGCATCTGATTTCCTTTAGGGGCTGCTAGTCTCGTCTACTGCAGCTTTGCATGGTTTACGATGTTTGAGATTTTTATCATCGCAAGCCTTTAACCCTAAATCAATGTGACTAGGGAGGACAAGATACTATGAGGACGTTGTGCCTCCGCACCCCCTTTGCTAGGGTTTTCACTTTGTCTCTGTTCCTAGAGTAGTCTCTTGTCTATCCTACATCCACTCTCACTTCATGATGATATCCAATCAAATGTCATATCAGTGGTGGCAACGGCACTAAATAGGCCTGCTGTTACTGTAACCCACCTTCTGTGGAATAATAATCAGAGCCTCTGTGTATATGGATCCTTCTTCCTTACTAGGATTTGTTTACTCTTAGGATGATTAATTTCCTATTTTATAGCGTGTGTATTGTTCCGTTAGCTCTCGCTTCTAGCCTTGTCAGTGTATAAAACCCTAGAAATTACTGGTAACCCTAGCTATGGTCTGACCTCCTGCTTATGCAAACAAACCATACAAGTAACTGAGCCACATCTTACAATGCTTATCCTGACCAAAGTTGTTTTTAGCCTCTGACAATGACTACCTTGAAACATAAGCCTGACTGAACAGGATATTTAGAAAAACAAACTACACTAGCTTTCACGTAAATGACATTGTACAATTCCTAATCTGCAACTAAATGTAGTATCCAGTGTACTGATAGACGTCTGGTAGACTCGCATGTAGCAAGACACCATGCAAACTAAAACGGCTCAGTCGATAGGTAGTATTAACATACTGAACAAAGATCTAGTGCTATAGTTATGTATGTAAGACATGGATTGGTGCGAGCTGTATGCTATTCTTGTCAATAAAGCCTCACCGTCAGGTAGGAAGGCACAGGAGCAATATCACAGGAGAGCTGCAGAAAACTACCTCAATAGATCAGGAAACAGGGCCGGTGAGCAAGCCACCATGCACGATCATGTATTGTATAGCCTAGATGATAACAGAAGGGCTAAGATATTGGGAAACCTGCATCAAAGTGGCAAACCTAGACTAGGTGCCCAAACAGGCGTTGTATGTGTTGGGACGGTTCGCTGTAAAGGTGCCATAAATAAGTTGTCATAATGTGCGTGTCGATAAAGTTGATCAGCTAGAAAGCTCTCGATTTCTCAGCCGGAGAAGGCGACGGACCGCTGTCCACAAGGCATTTTGAAATTGATTTCCGTACTAACGAGAAAAGACGCCTTTAGTATGACTGCGGTAAACACATTATAACTCGTTTGTCTGATTGTCTTGGCACTCTTGTGTAGAACCATCTTGCTTGGCGCAAATTAGCTTGCCCGTCTTATGGATGTTCTGTCTGATGAATATGGAGACTGAGCCAAGTTAAACAGAGCGTGGGTTGTCTTGTGACTTTCTATCGGCTGCTTGGCTCTAACATTTTTACCCGTCGATAAGCAGGCTGTCTCCTATCCCCTGTGACTTCAGTTCAGATATAACTAGTCATTGTGTATCAAGTAGTTGTTCAGCCTTTACTTTTTTTTATTATCTCTTTGTACTATGATTGCTCGTACTTAATTATTCTCCCTGGCAAGGGAAACACAATCTAAGCAAATCCGTATACCTGCATTGTGCTATGTATGCCAGCTCTTCCCTTGCAAGCAGATATAAAGGTATCGTTTTCCAGCTCTTAAGGATCAGTGGGGAGGAAAGGCTTATCATTATTGTACCATGTCATCATCCAGCCAGGCCGCTTAGCAGACATGCAGGACAGGGCACTGTTGTTGTTAAAAAAAAAATTTAAAGCGTAGCGAGCTTTGTTAGTTGATTTTCTTGCGTCCGGAACGGATTCGATGGTTGCAATGGGAAGGAAAAACAAACAGCAAATTAGTGTGTAAGTAGTATTTCTTTTCTCATTTATCAAGGCTCCCTGAAACTCCGACGGACTCCCCCAACAACAACAATATAAGGCGACAACTTGCTGTAACCGCTTTAACCTGCGCTGTGCTCTTATGTGAAATCTCAGCGTAAGCAGACATTACCTTGTTAATATTGCCTATAAATTCGCAGCTATCGTCAGTATTTAGTTTCCATGCCGCGATCGCCGCTTCTGCCGCACGACTAGTGGCTGGCCCGCCATCCATCAGCTTACGGCGTTGCTTGTTGTGAACCTGGTACCAAAACATAGCCCTGTAGAAGGGGAAGTCTTGGATATTTAGAAAATTCGAGTCGTTATATATACAGACACACACAATAGAAGATTCGAGCCAAATAAAGGACATGTCATGTAAGAGCCAATTGCCACACTTCCCTGTGGAAACTACTTGCTAGGCGTTTTTACCTGCGGCTAGGGTATATTGCAAGAATGGAAAGTAGTCAAAAATTGTCTTCATTTTCCGTTTCATTCTCTATGCCTTCAAGGCCCAGGTTCGACAGGATGTCGTCTTATATTCTCTCTGCTGTTGCTGAGGTTGAGAATATTGCAGCCGCCATATCCTGTTTAGTAAGAGATGATAAATTTGCTAGCAAATACGTATTGTAACCCAAACAGGCCGTCTTCCCGTATGACGAGTTGCCATGGTTCGCCCCATAAGGTTGTTTACACCAAGAGCCTAAGTTCCCGAAGAGGAAGCAAAAGTCAACTCCCTTTGTATACTTACTAGCACCTTACACCTGATCTATACTTGCTATTTATACGAACTCGGGTATGTCATCCTTGGTCAGCCACTACAGCTTTATTTTTGGTGACAAAACAAAAGGACATCCTCTAAAGTCAAGTCGGACGGCAAGTATCCAAAGGTTGTAAAGACTACAGTGATTCCAGGCTTGTATCAGTACTATTAGTACTATTAGAACTAACCTAGTTAAAAGGGCGGTGTTATCCACTATGATTTGTACCGTGCCACTCCATACTTGCTTGAGAACCTAGATTAGCAAGCACTTCAGCAATAGATACTTTTTTTCTCCATCAACAAGTTGTCTTTTATTGCTGTAGAACTGGGGGAGGTAGCAACAGGAAAACGTCGGACCTACTGGGATTGGGATGAATGGCTTCTGCGAGTGACATGGGATAGGCATATCTTCTCTGGTTCTGGACTTGGTTCCAGAGTTCATCTTGTCTCGTTACGTTTTTTTAACGCCGAAACCTATTTTTGAACATGTCATATAATAAAAGAAAGAATTATTAACTTCCTTCTGTCTGGACCGATATCAAGTCCGGAAAATGTACACTGTTAATGGCAATAAAACACCATTCTTAGTGTGGGAGGGGGGGGATGTACCATGTAATTAAAGAAAAGACTCCCTACGTTCTGTCTATCGTGATATAGCCGCCTTGTATAACGTGTGATCACATGTATGGGATAAACACTGACCTACTCAAGACGCTTGACTGGGCATCATGGTGTAGATAGTCACGGCAGTGCCACCAAACAAAGTCTGTTTGACTATATCAGAGATAATATATATATAGCCCATTTGACTTTATTCTGTTACTTTATAGCTACCTTCTGATGTGCCTCCGCTGCTACCTAGCTGACATCTGACAAGAAAACAGATCTTCAAATTATGGGGACTTTTCCATGTATACCCTATAGAAGGGTGAAATTTGTCTTCTCTGTTTTATCTTGCCGTATTACTGTCCTGAATATGATACTAATATCTTCTGTTGCAATACCTAAGTTAATATCCTCCTTGAAGCTTCTCGCTGAGTAAAAATGCCCTTGTCCAGCTATCTGTTTATGTGTTTAACTGGTTACTAGACATCAAAGCCCATTAGCCCTTATTCAATTATATCAAATTCGTAGGACTAGTGAAGGCCTTTCTCTTTCTATAGCCGTATACATAGTCTCTATCGGTGATACAGTGTCAAAAAGTGCATGATACAGCTCTTGTAAACATTCTCTCGCTGCACACCTCAATAAGTTACCAATGACATCTTTAAAGCAAGCACCCCCAGTCCTTATATTGGTCTGGGCTCTCACGCCCCCCTGGTAAACGTAGTAACTTTGCATTCCACATTTAAATAAAAAACTTAGCCAAGTGCAACGTTTTGCAAATCACGCCTCTTCCAAGAAGTCTCCGCTGGGTCCGTGGGGCTAGATGTCTGGCTGGCTTACTATTGGTATGCATAGTCACTGATTAGAGAACAAACGCCCTTGAATGTGAAGGGCCAGCTATGGTAGTGATCAGAGAAGGGAGAAGATGGTATGTTAATGTAGCCAGAACGTATTTTACTCAGAGACTATAGTTCTATATCTATCTTTTAGCGTATATAGTTTGATATGAAAGCAGCTAAGCACAATTTTTGGTTGCTTGCTACTATTGAATCTTTCTCTGCTAGAACTGACTTGAGGAATAGTTTCTATATTGGTGGTTCTAATCTTCTGTTAAAACTCATGTATAGAGCAGTACTGTACTAAGGGATGAAGTGAAGGTACTACCAAAATTTCTAATGTCTCTTTACATGGCAATAATAGCAGTAATTGTACCAAGGCCCAAGAAAAAATGCCTTTCAACCGTAGAAAAACTACAGCGGTTATCTGGGGGGTGCTATCGGACGGTGGTAAGCGAAGTCGGACTACTCAGTATAAAAGGCCGTAACCGAAGTGGATTTTTCAAGGCCACAGCGTGGCTAAGCGAGCACCGTATATTCTCACCTATATATCTATACATGATTGTAACATAGTATAGCCTTCATGTGTGGTTTGTTGGTGAGAATTACTGCATACTCACAAATGCTTAGATTACCTCGTGTATTTTGTCAGCATGAGAGAAGCTATCGCTGTATAGTCTCTATAGCGCAATTTCTCATGGTACAGTTACAATATGCTTCTGCAATAAACAATTGTTCTTAGCAAAGTATCTAACAACATGCAGCGTAACATTATATGCCAGCCCAGTGGTAGAGATAAACTCCAAGCCTTTGGCCAGCGAGTCCGTTTTATGTATGTTTCTTAGAATACGGTGATACTAGGTGTAGTAGAGTTACAGTTTCAAAGTGAGTGCACGACGGAGTATCGCAACTGTGTATTTTCTGAAGTTGGTTCCATCATTATGCAAGTATGCACGTACCACGATATTGTTGCATAATTTCTAGGAAGACTCTGTATTGCGGCCATGATATTTGATTGTTTGGTTGCTCTTTTGGGCAAGGACTGAGTTGTTGTTATTTAGTCATGTTACCAAAAGTGAAGGCAGAATCTGTGCCATTTTAAGCTCACGGACGTCTTTAATCAGGCTCTGTGCAACGTTTAAATGCATCAAGCCTTTTGCTAGCATGTCTCTATTTTCTGCATTATGTTGTTCTTTACAGCCTGTAGAACTTATGCTGCTATGATTAATAACAAATAGTTGGTTAAATGCGCTTTAAAACTAACTTACTAAACTACAGCTTGTTTCATTTTTTTTTCTTCTAGTTAACTATAGAAACGAACAAATATTTCCTTATTCGGTAACAAGCTTGGTCGGTATATTAACCCTGGAGTCTTATGCTCTTAGTTAGGCACATTTACAATAAGCCAACCTAATCCCAATCATTTGATACATCTGGTTTCTCCAAGTAACATGCGATTTGGCAACTTAGAAAGGGCTAAAACAAAAGCCTGCTTATAGACTAGGCATACCGCCATAAGTATATTACATATCATTAGAAACTAGATATAGCCGCTAAGGCCTCTATGCCGCAGCTGTAACCCCCTCGAGTCCGAAATAAGATTCCTCCTTCTAATATTTTGTGTGTTGTTCTTTTTTGGATCTTTTGCCCCAGCAAATAGTCCGGCCAGCTGAGCTTCCGGCAGCTGAGCTGGTTTCGAAACGGACACAATGGTCGAAATATATCGACAACGAATATTTGCAACAAGGAGGACAAAAACTAAAGGGGGTGGTGGGTTTAGTATCTATGCCGCTTGGTAAGAGCTTTCCCAAGCGTACAAGCATTGAATAAACCCTACAGCAGCAGAGATAGGCTTAAGTACAAGATATTTTTAATTTGAGATATCATTGTTATCTAGATATACCCTCCTGATAGGCTCTGCCAGTTTGTGTAAACAGTCATACAAGGCAATGTTGTCCGCGGTGTCCGGGAAATTATCAAAGTTGGTTGTTGAACGGATACTTAGATAACCCTACTATCATAACCCTGTCCCACTAATACCGTCGACCTTGCCTAAAGAGGTATCAAGTTGACCTAGGGTAAAATACAGGCTTCACCTGCTTATGAACAATATAGTAGATGTATGCTAGATTATTGTTTGAAAGCATGTTCATAATTACTTGAAAATACTGATACATGATAGGCCGTCAATAAGATCACATAACTGCGTGGTATCTAGGGTGGAGCTGTATCTCAGCGGCTTCTGTTTTGTATTGTTAGAGTTATTGTCTTAGTACTGGCTGGCCACATGGCTGGCTATGCTAAACACTAGTCAACAACCACCTTCTTTTACGAACCCTAAAAATTGGACAATAGAACAGGAATAATTGTATCAGTTACAATGAACAAGTCCCGTTGGTCTGCAAGGTGGTTAAAGACACGCAAAAAGCATTCTCAAACATGCGCCCAGTTCCATTTAGAACACGCACGGCGGTTATTGGACGTACATAGTGATTGCAGATTTCAGACGATGTCTAGCCAAATCACGTCCCTACAATTATTGCTTGTCTCGCATGCACCGGAAAATCGACTTTTCAGAGGGAAAAATGATAATAGTACGAGTATACCGAAGACATGTTTGCCAAGGCTTACTGACATCTCGGACAAACACCAAGTTCTCCGAGCTTTGCCTCGGCGTTTGGTAGCAAGTACAAGCTTGGATCAAGAGAGCCTTGCAAGCGAGGGTTCGTCGTTGAGATCTGTCGTCAAGCGCTATCATTTTTGGCAGTAAAAGGTTCTTTTTTTTATCAGAATCTTATTCGGTTTTTTTGAAAAGTTAAGTTTCACTGTCTAGGATTTGCTACGCATCCAAGTCAACTAACATGCCGACTGCGGCTCGATGATCTGACTATAGAAGGCGCATATAGTATTTGTCAGTCACGTACATATACATGCGGGTACATATAGAAACTAGGCCGGCTGCTCTTTCAAGGCAGACAAAGAAAATATCATGCCCTTAGGGTTCTCGCCATAAAACATACGAATTTGACTGATAACAATATATATCAGTGAGTTGTCTACTATTATCTGGTTACTCATAGCTTACGTGATGATTCCGGTAGAAAATGAAAAATTGAGAGCTAGGCCCAGTTGCTAGTCTTTTAAATGGAACACTATGCCGTTCGAATATAACACTGTTTTTGTCTTTGATTTATTGAGAGATAGTCTGTGTTTATTACGTCTCATTTAGCCTTAGACGAAACACAAAAAACTTGTATTGGGTCTAAATAGAGTGGATTTGACTGCTTGCATGATATTTTCAAGCTTTTCTACTACGTACGGAGCCGTTGTAAACTTTGTATATTGCAGGTGTTGCGTGTCTTTAGGAATGTTAGAGCACTACAGAGACGTCGTTAGACCTCCGCCGACACAAAAACCGCCTATTTCCTGGTAGTATCTGAAGAGGATAATGTTCCGCTGTGCTACAATCCGCGATATTGCACTAATACTACGACAACGATGGTTCCTTGCCAGCTGGGTTGTTTTCTTTCTTTGTGGCTACTTTTGTCTTCGATTCCGATGTGCATGCCCCTGAGGAAATTCCTTGGTTCAAGGCTAGGATCGAGAATTGTCTTCCAGCCTTGTCCTAGCCAGGGCAGCCAAAATTTGACTAGCAAACGACAAAGTCAAGCTTGGCAGTTCTTTCTTTCTTTCCATTCCTTCTCACGATCCCGTTGTGACGCTGCTAGCTCTATGGGATGAAGAGGAACAACAGCGGGAATATTCTAACTGGTGAACTCGATCTTGACACTGGCGAGGCGATTTGGTCCGGGCGGCCCAAGAGTATGGAGAAGTGTCAGAGCACTTTGCCCACGATGGTACTGTCACGTATACGCAATAGTTCTCTGTTCTGCTGTACCCAAGTCCGCTCGCTTTGATTGAATTTACAATAATACTGACTGGATACTAGCAGTTCAGTTACAGTGATACTTTCATGCATACATAGAGCAAGATGAGAAAGTTAGTACCCTTCACCGCACATCCCCAAAATCGAGTCGGTTTTAAGTTTTCTCCTTTGTTACTTTTTTCGTTTTATTTGTACGATCTATGCTTTGTCATTTGAATAAAGTCTTGTGTTAGCTAGTTACTGTTATAATGCGGAGAAACAAGAAAAGAAAAAAAGAAAAAAAACCCCCAGAAAGGCAGCTCGTTTAAACAACCAAACAACGGCTAGCTACATTTAAGACAAACAATGCTAGCTGTTCCTTGTGGTCGGCCTAGTGAACTTAGTATTGGGCTCAACACCTGCATCAGGGTTGAAATTCTTAGCAATAAGGAAATCTCACAGCCCTAGGGTCGACGCATAATACAGCATGATATACGGCTTAGTGAGACCTACATTACCTACTCTATCAGTACGCTGTATGTTCTGCGGTACTCTCTCTTGTATTTTCTCACACTGTGATTTGATCCATACCAGTAGCCGTTGGTTCAGCCATGTATGCTTCTGCTCGAACAAATATAGCCGAGTCAGCCAGACCGTATCTGCAGGTTGTTCGCTGGCGACCGGCTCGGAATTAATCGAGGGTGTAAGCAAGGGAGACAACTTGCAGCGCTGGATCAATAATAGTATCCAGTTGACATCGCTTTGGAGCAGATACATGAACACGATAGAACCCAGTGCCAGAAAAGAAAAAAAAAAGAAGAGAGAAAAGAAAACATACATGGGTATTGTTGGCGATTCCTAGGCTATGGTGTACCACCACAGGAAGCATTCTTCCAGAAGTGCCGGGCATAGCTACTAGTACTGGAAGGGAGTGAATCATTACGACAAGATGGTGTCTACATGGCAAAAATATCCACGCTCATAAGATACGATAATATGTATGGAAGCAGATAACTAGTCTGGCAGCGCAGATGCTAGACCTGCATATTCTGGCGTCATAAGTCGATAAACTATACCAGCACTAGCACCGGGTGGGGGTTTGACTTGCACCGATCCTTGCTTGGCTGTGTACAAATTATATCGTTGGCTTTGTAGCAGCCAAAGCAACGCTTGACGACCTCATGGAATATAAGTCTGGCGAGTAAACGAACAACCGTGCATATGCATATCTGGACCTGAGCAACTATGACTCTCTACTTGAGCAGCAATAGTAATATGCCATTATATTGGGCGGAGAAACAGCGCAGAAGTAATAGCACATGCTGTCTTTTGTTTTCTGCAACTTGGCTGTCAGAAACCCAGCATCAGCGACGTGAGACTGTAACTGCTTCTAACCGGTCAAGGCCTGCATATTCCGTACATGTCCCCGACAGCTTAGCATACTAATAAAATCTGCTTCTGTAGTACATCTATCTTATTTACAACAGGCAGGCCTAACAGAGGCCCAATCGTACAATACGATCGTGACGCAATTACTGCATGGCGAGAATCAGCCCAGCTGAAATTGGCGTATATATCGTTCTGCAGAGGCACTAACCACACATATAGATGTATTCATAGTAAAAGGATAAGAGAAGCAACGTTCCTTGTTATGAGGGCGTCGAGTAGCACCTCTTGGTTTTTTGGCTGGCTGAGGACTAGCTAGCAACAACTGGTAACCTCTCTCTCCCTTCATGTTGGTTTTATTTTTTTCTTGCTGAACGCCCCAGCCTAATTGATCAGAATAGGAAACGATCTACAACATACAACTGCCTAAAGACACCCAGCCTGTCAAGGGATATAAAAAAAAACCATTGACAAAAAGCGAGCAGACGCGGAGTAAGTAACATCACATGATTTATTGCCTTTTCCACTGATTATAGATGGTTGCAAATTCTCTATACAGGAGACCAGCACGAAACGAAGAGGAAAAGTCCGCCGCTAGTCAAAGTTGAGCGTGATGTTTGGCTCGCAAGGTCTCCTGGCCACCTAGTAGGAGCCAACATATATTCGGACGTCCGGTGAAAAGCGGCGCTGACAATCTAGCTTGATTGCTCACTTAGTAGGCTGTTCCTTTGTATATGGAGCATTAATATATCATTATTTTTATCCGTTATTGTAAATGCAATCATATTTGTTTTACATCCTACTAAAAATGCTTGTCTTTTTAAATTTATGTTTGTTTTATAATTTTTGATAATATATTTTTATTATATCGGCCACCGATTTCGTGCCCTGAGAAAGGCTGGGGCCCTTCTCCCAAGATCGAGATAGAGTATTGCTAGTATCAAGCAGTAGTTCATGCACCAACGCCGCAATGAACAGTCCTAGAAGGATGTATTGTATATCTTTGTCACTTGTCTATACATTTATCTATTCTAGTCTCTGGTCCACTTCGTGCTCCTGCTAACGGACTTTTCTGATATCAATGTTGACTCCCTCGGCCTCTGCATCTTTCCTGACCCTCCTTATCTCTGGAGTTGCGTATTGTCTGTGTTGGGCTTGATGTCTTTCTATCTACACCCCTTCATCTATGGCCATAAATGAAGGGTGTAATGATGGTTCGTATAGGGCATTCACTTGCAGTTGCTGTAACTTGTTCCTTGGTCTACCATATTAATGTCCGGGCTGCTGGATGTGCTCAAATGGCGTGTGACGATACCGCTAGATATACTATGTAGTACTGGGGTCTTGGTCGCTTCAAGAGACTGTTCCATCATAGAGACACGCTCTGTAATCTTTATCGCAAACCAGGGCTTTCTATGTACACCTGAAGCAAGATCTATGAAACTCTATGACGGCTAGGACTAGCACAAGTCATTATGTTTTAATGGGATATCTGTATAGCCGCTGACCAGATTAGTTGGCTTGCAAAAAATGCTTGCTAACCTGACCTATGGACTGAACATTGCTAAATGAGCCTAATTATTGCTGTTAACAACTCTATTAATGGCTCACTGCAACCTTATGGACGCCCTTATGGGCTGATATTTCTCTCTTACTACTAATAGATTCCCTCGCTATCAACTTGATCTTACTATGTATACGATTATACAATGACTGCTTACTTTCTGCTCGCCTCGTGTATTATCTGCATCACAACTTTGCCTGAAGTGATATATCCACCCTGTCCTGTAAGACATTGAAATGGGTATCAAACTTGAAGGCAAATTGGAGTGGTTGGCCTTTATTTACCTTGTATCTAATGTACACCTAATCATATCACATATCACACGTATTCCTTATTGAACTATGCTGTATGGCTATCAGATGTTGCCTTTCAATTTCGTGCTTCTACAATAATGCCTAATGATTTCCACAATTCCGGATGGAAAACAATTTGTTCAAATGGGCATTCATCAATACATGCATAAGATATGTATCTTCTTGTTCCGGCTTAGCTGGATACATCCATCATCAGCCAGTATACCCCTGATAGTTCTGGTGCCTAATGATGTATGCTGATGAGCTTGTCAAGGCTAAGTCAAGTAGTTTGCTTATAGAGAGGCAGTAAAGAACAAATTGCAACAGATCGTTGACGCTTAGTGACCTACATCGGCATATATTGACGTATATCTATAGGTATTTATGTATTGAATGTACAATAGTATGCACACGCCACACTTTGCGTGAATCCGTATCCTCAATGCCGATATCGACACCGCATAGTGTATTAACAGGATCTGCCGCTTGAGTTATCATACAGGTAGGTGATCTTGATTTGCATTCACAGCAGGTATGGATGTGTGCCTTGATAGTTCCCATCTATCTCTCAGACTTTGCAAGATCCTTCGCCTGAGTGGCTGCACAAGTAAGACCCTTGAGAACTGATGCTAGTTTGGCTGCCCGTCAGCACACAAGCTTTGTAGCATAAACATAGGGACCAATAGCAAACTCTTGCTGTTAAACCTGCAACTATCTTGTAAGTACACTTATAAGCCTGCAGGACCAAATACATACATATGCAGAGTTTCGGGATTCTACTTGTCTTTAGTATCGGCGACCAGAATAATCATACTCATGATCTAACCATGTAGTTAGGCATCTTCGTTCACATCGAACACACACCCCCCCCCCCCCCCCTTTTTATTTTTCTTAAGTACAGATGTAAGACATGCCTGAGCTGACAACAAACAGCTTACTCTAAAGTCAAACTAATGCCCAAAAAATTTGTATGCCTAACCAAGCTTCTGTGTTCTTTGTTTCACTATAAGTAGCTTTTTAAGACTAGAGATATCTTTCATATAACTCTCATGTGAAAAGGTACATACAACGATATATATCCCTTGCCCCCATGAGTGTAAGAAGCAACTCTAGTAGATCTCATTCCAGTGCTTCCACCAATGTTATCTTTGCACGTAGTTGGTTTGAAAAGTTTCCGTTTAGGGGTCCCGCAATACTGCCACATATATTTCTATTACTAGAAGATCTGCAGCCAGTTGAAGTTCCCTGTAAGATCCAATGTTATCTCCTGTGGTAAGGCCTTCTCTGCTACGTTAGCATGCAGTATACCATCCCGACTCTTCACCGACTCTATGATAAACCCTTACTTGAGAAAATGGTCGTTGAATCACTTTTCAGCTACTGCTAGGAGGTCAACATGAAGTTTCCGGCATCTGATTTGCGGCAGCATAGACATCGATATCAGCTGCGGACTATCCTAGTCTGGAGGCCAGACTACATGTCATTGGGCTACCATGAAAGATACCAATCACCACTTGGTGAACTATATAACTCGTCATAATTGCATATCCCAGCCTCGATAGTAGATTAGTTGAGTTACGTTGGCATACAGCGTTAACTTGTAAGACTCCGAGCAGGCTACTATACAGGGAAAAATTGCCAGGTACACATAACGTAGCTGTTCGGTCCTATCAATATTTTACCGAGGCTGTTGCGCCCATACAAAGCACCTCTCATCGCATGTGCCATAACACTTGTTATACACATCATAGGTGTTATCTTGCTGAAGAGGGTGTAGCACTTTTTTATGGTACTGATACAGCAGTAAGGTGCACCTTTACTTTACGTTGTTCAGTACTTTGTAGTCCTTTGTACTTTCACTTTTTTTTTTCCTTTCGCTTGTTTTGACATGCTGGTGCCAGTTGCTTATCAGCCGCTACTATTTGTCCGTGGCGTACAAACGCACCAGTCTATATGTCAAATTATATAATCAGCTACGGGTTGGTTTAACAACGGGCTATAAATAATCCAACAACGCCTCATGCGCAGTTCCGTAATCACCCAAGACTAACTCTCCGTTCTGTAGTTAACCTTCATGGGTATATACGGGTAGAATTCAGCTTCGTCAAACAGCACTTTCGAATGTAGTGCTATCATGATTGGTAATACTACTGTGACCTATTTTCTCGGCTCTTGTTTTGGATTATAGTTGCAGCCGCCTATCAAACAAGTGTAGCTTAGCTCGGACTTGCCCTCATGGACTTCCCAATCTCTCCATACAACCCTTTTTTCATTTTTTAAGGGGGGGGGGGGTGGGGTGTGGACCGGATTCGGTACCAATACTATAGCTATCTGCATTTGCATAGTGCACATTTCTTCGCATATCGGCCTATGATCCTATCGTCAGGGTGCCCATATCGGCTGTGCTGTTATATTACTACCAAATATAACCTATATGAGATCATGTGTAGACGAGGTTGACTGCTGGAAACGAAGACCTCAACATATTTGTCAATAAATAGCAGTATAAAAGACAATCAGTATACCTCTATCATGAGCAATACTAGCGATAGATGTATCTTTTGCAGGCTTGTCGAAAACTAAACCGTATGAGCTGTCAGACGTTGAAGCTTTGATCGCTTCAGCAGCTTATTTTCTTGCACTTGTATTTCCAATCATCCCCAACATATACTCCGTTCGCATGTCACTTAAGGAGTATATCAATGGAGCCTTTATCATGGATATAATAGGCTTTGGGGCAAGATCTGCTCGGATATTCACCAACGGATTTAGTGTTTACGCCGAATGGTAGGTAGTGGATTGAGCTTCTTCTGACTAATCGTGTAAAAACATTCCGGGTAACTATGGCGTAGACTGTTTTGCGATAAGCTAGTCTCTATGTTTATACAAAAAACTAATATGACGATTGATTTCAATACATGTTATACGCACATTTACTACACAAAAACAGGGATATAACCGTGGGCATTGTTATATGGCGACTAAGGTATGTATGGAACGTTTTTCGAAGTGTTTTTATTTTTATCTTTAAAAAGGAGACAATAGTTACCTCATTAGGACTTATGGAACTCTAGATTCCAACTCGGGATGTTTATTCGGCATAGACAAAGTGGGTCGCGTTGTACATTGACACTAAAGTGTGTTTACTTGGGTTTGTGCAACATCAGCATTGGCGCTATTCTTAGAAATTCAGACTCGATTATAACGGCAAGATGAATAAGTTTTGGGCGCGCGCATATATATATATATATATATATATGTGTGTATCGTGTGATCTATATCGCTTGTGGTTTCTACGTCCCATTACAGAAACGTTCGTATCATCTACGATAGCCTTCACTCCATTCGCCCGATACTCTCCCTCCACTTCTATGCTAAGCTGCGATTCTCAATACCTCCCTTACATCCTTTCACTGTGCTATGCCTGCTCTGAATATACGCTCTAGAATGCTTCGCTCGCTGACGGGCGTACAGTGGCTCGTTACATAAAACGAGATCGCCGGCTCTCTGTTGTGCACCTTGGCAGAAGAGCAAAACGGCATGTCCCAAGATGTTCCATGGTCACATATGAAACAAGTGACAACGGGCTTTTAAAGCAGTTAATGGTGAGCCATTACCATGTCAGTCAGAGCTTGTGCGATTTATAGATGACTCTAGGGCACAGTGAATTCTAAATAGGAATGTTCTCTCAGGTCTTTGATCTATGGGTAAGACCATTACTTAGAAGATTTCGCCGTGTACCATATGCTACCTCGTCATTACTCATCGAGTCTAGAGATGTGCAACGTATCTCCCTTATATTGCAAGCAATTCAAGCCTCGAACTCTGTTTCTCGCGTTTTCTACAGTGGCACCGTAAGACCAACCTGTTTTGGATAATGTTTTGTTCAATGCTATTGACTCAGGCCCAGCCGAAATCTGGAAATTGGGTCGAGGTAGATGAGTCTACAGTTTTGTTTTAGTTTATATTGGAATACGTTCAAAGAATGAAGGGCTCTTCATATGAGTAGGAAGATAAAATTCAAACGACAGCGCTATGTGATACGATCTTACCTAATTTCTCGCCATTTTCTGGGACAAGACATGGCTTTTTAATTTTCACTATCTAACTTTTTTATCTATCCGTTCCACTATGTCTTTCTCATCCGGTGTATATACCCCTATAAATGCCAATTTGAGCGACTGAAGTAAGGAAGGCAGTCCATTTATCTTGATGCAAGACAGTTTTTACAAACGCCTTGCTTACATTGATATGCAGCTTTTGTTGTGCGAATTTGCTTTTTTTTTGGCGCAAACACCATTGTTGACAATAAGAATTTGGAAGAATACTCTTGTTTAATTCATTTGGAATGCTCTTGACTTTGCCTCTCGAAGATAACAAAAAGGCTGTGAAGGCACTATAGCCTTTCCCCTCCTTTCATATTTTATCAAGCTTTGCGATATATACAACGGCATATTTCATGCAAGCAGTAATAAGTGCTAGACTATATTTTTCCAATTTAATGTATTGAAACTAACGTTACCGTCTCCTTTCCAGAATATGCCATGCCTCAAACTATAATCTCCACCAACTAAATAATAAGCCATATTGAAGTACTTCATCGTGCATCGCAAGCCTCTATGCAAAGCCATCGTCCAATAACGACAGCTAAACTAGACAGTCTACTGACCGTTTTGTCTTGTCCCCTTATCAGCGGCAGTCAATGCAGATAACGCCATATTCGTATCTATGCCGTCGTCCAATTTAAGCTCATCTATTTGTCTACGCCAACTTTCATTACGAATCCGCCGTCTTGCTCCCTCTGTACGCTAATCTCTCTAGTTTCAGGGCTCAGAACCTAAAGTCGGCTGGTATCCCTTCCTATGCTTGTATAGCCTCCCGCGTCTTAAAAACCACTCCTTGCGATTATTGCTTGCCTGTAGCCTCTTGTAGTCGTTTTGCTAGAAACAACGCCCACAGTAACTTTCCCCTGGCATCGTTATCAACTGCCGCTTACCTATATCTTATACGGCGAGACCTACGAGAATACCATTGTCACTAGTCTACATTTGATTGATATACATACCTTCAAGGGTGTGTCTTTGGTGCAGATTAAAGCTTCCATTATCAATATATCTGTTATTCCACGATCTACCTCCCAACAGTATGTACTTCCTACGGCGAAGATCTGATTTTCAATGTTCCTTCTCAGTGACACATTGTCTTCAAACCCAATCATTTCCACCTCAGGCATGTACTTTACACCCAGAACCAATCATTACTTCCATACATTGTACTATGTCTTGTTATACTACAGCTTCTGTTCGTGATATACTTGATCTTTACTGGTACGGTGGGGTTTCCCCCCCTCTTGGCACTTTGTTGTAATTTGCATCTCCCCCCTCTCAGACACCACATACAGTATCAATCGCCAAAGCCCAACCAAGTCTCTCCTATAAGCGCATTTTCAAAGCATATGATACAAACTATCAGTGCATTGTTCTATCCCATTAATCGGTCCCATCTCCCTAAATCATGTTCCCCCAACACTCATATTTAGGCCCTTTTGTGATAGCTGCAGTGTCCATTCCCATTCTCACCACCTTAGAAGCATCACGTAGCAGTAGCTAGCCAGTCACGAAACCAACATTGTAAAATGCTCATCTCTATATAGAACAACTGGAACTTTCTCTCAATAAGACCATTTCTGTTGTCCTTTGGACTCCCTCTATATGTTCTCCATTGTCTTAGCCTAAGGACTCACCCGCTCTGTTGAGCAACGATTCTACGTGTTTATAGCATATAAAAAAAGACATTTGCCATGACCATACATAGACCTATATCCTGTTTGTTTATTGGGCAGCTTGGCTTTACAGTATGGTCGCCGAAGGTAATATCCAGTCTTTGATTCATCTTGAGTTTACTCCAACACCCTGTTTTCACCTTGCAGTAGAGGGCTTTTGATGATGCCTAAGCTATTTATTCTAATCATCAGGCTTGGCACAAACAAGGATCACTATGTATCACCTATTTTTTGTTGGCAGACACTACACTTCCAGCACTATTCTACTTTGATTTTCATCACCATCTCTCCGAATTGTTACTGTTATAAAAGCGATGCCACGTCTCGCATCATCCGCTAGATCTATGCCCAGATCTTATTAAAATAGGAATGTTTAGATCAGCAACTAGCCTTCAGTAATAGTTGATAGACGACTTTATGTTGTTAATATCCACGCTAGCCTGTATGAGGGCTTTGCTTCACCTAAGATCACAACGTATGTCATATACTGTATTAGTATGTACCTATTATTCTGAAAGAAGGACCTCGGCATGGAAATAGCATGCGTTAGTGGAGCTAAAGTAGACTCTAATTCACCAGCAAGTACGTAATAACTATTAACTACGCAGAATTAGAATAAGAGTGCAATAAATACTAACATATAATTGTTGGTGTTGGGGTCTATTGTCACTAAAGATATCACAATAGCGATCATATTAACGTTTTAACCTAACTAGTGAAATGGAAGAAAGAAATAAAGACATGCTAGAAAAGTATGTTTAGTAACAGAGAAGGCCTGCTCGCTGTCGAATAAAAAAATGAAAAACTTGATGAAAACTTCCTCCTCTGATCATTCGGAAAATAGTCAAAAGCCCCGATCTCGTGAAAGTACGATATTCATCACTACAGACAAGATGAACATCTAACCCTGTCTCATAGGTGTAGAATCATATATTGAGAAAAATGCCATCTCTAACTCGTTGAGGCCCCTTTGTGAAGTCCCGTTCGGGCTGCATCTGTTGGCTCTGCTGCGCAGTTAGTGATGGGGCGCGTAGTAGCTTAGGGCCTTTTCCATCGTATAACGGCCCGTAGTGGTTATATGGATTTTGAAGTTGCAGTTGTAGTTGCTGTTGCTGTTGCTGTTGCCTTTTCTGCTTAACTGCCATCTGGCTTGTAGCAGACGCTGTTCTCTGCGGCGCCATGCTATGCGCTGTAGAATCTTGAAATGGGAGCTCGGATGGGTTAAATACTCCATTGACCAGGCCTGAGTCCGTCACGACTCAGAACGGAGGCTGAGTGTTTTCTTTGCTCGGGGATCGACTCGGCAAAATTTCCCATGGCTAGTTGGGTCCGTGGGTCATTGTCGGGAGAATATGGCTGGAAGAGTCTAGGCTGCGGAATGCGTATACGGGCACCGGGGTTGTAAGCACGGATCGAAGATTCTACAGTGAGTGCTTGGCCGGGCATGTACTGCGGCTGTTGTCGGTTCTGTGGTTGCAGTGCCATCATTGGCTCGGAAGATACTGGCTGTGTAGCAAGTTGAGTGAAGTCAGGCACTGCTAAAGTTTTCTGTCTGCTAACCTGCATTGTTCTGCCACTGCTACGATCAACTGTTGAAAAGCTAATTCCAGAATTCATCATACGGCGCTCACGGTCAGACATCATGGAGTCTTCCTCAAACTCCGTCATCATGCTTTCCCGCTCTTCATAACGACGACGTTGCTGATTACGGCTTCTGACATTGCTTGAAGTAGAGGCGTACGGTGGTACAAGAAGAGGGAAATCAGATATGATTGAACTGTTCAATCCAGTTGGTTGTGAGACAGGGTCCTCTACTAAGGCGATACGGTCGTCACGGGAGAGTTTTGGTGGCGGCACTATGACGGACAGCCCTAGGTCTTTACGAGAATCTGATCTGCTGAGAGAGACCACTGTAGGCATCGGCTTCATGGCTGATCGAAGATACATCTGAGGCGTTTGTGTTGTAGAGCTAGGCGGCGAGCAAGCATCTTGTAAGATGGCTACGTTTGACGCAGCAATCATACTTGAGGTTTCAGTCGGTAGTTTAGAAGAAATATTATCAACAGAGTTTGAAACTGATAGCTTGCCTATGACTGCTGGTGTGAAATCATTGTACCCTTTGGCCACTGGAGGTAATATATCGGACGTTATTGAGGCCGTGACGTACTCAGTCTTGTCAAATATTGGCGTGGGGGCTGTAATGGTGACAGTCAATGGTAATCTCGGTGGAGGCTTTTTGCGCTCAGCTACTAGCGTGGGCATTGCGACAAAATTTGATTCTTCGGACACGAGCCGCTGATGGCCTGATCGGCCGATTGCTGCTAAAGGTCGAGAAGGCATCACACTGCTGCGGGACTCCGTAGATAAGGTAAAGGCAGTCCGCGTCTTCTGGGCTGCCGCTGATAATCGATTAGTGGACTTTGGACTATTCTTGATGAAGGCCCAAGATGGCGCCATTTCAATCATGGCAAGTTCATGGGCATGAGCTTCTTCAGAGGCACCAAAGTGGTCTAATCTAGTAGGTGATATGCCTAGAGACTGATCATTATGGAGCGGAGCAGATATTTCCGCCATATCTGCACCTAGATATCCGCTACCACCTCGGCCTCGACTTCCGTTATCTTTCATGCCATATTCTTCATAATTGGCAGCATTAAGTCGCTCATTGCGTCGCTTCCTGCCACAGACAATAGCCAAGATACCAATCAGTACAGCTCCGGTAAGTCCGATGCTGATTCCTACTCCTTGTGCGGTAGTGAATGCCGATTTCTTTGAGGTACCATCGTTAGATGCGGAATTATTGCTAGAATTATCATCGGCTGAGCTGCTCTTCTGGCTTGAACTGTCCACGCTTGCCGAAGTCGATGTCTCCATGATGGGAAGAGCTGTCGGTGAATATTCCTGAAAACTGGTAGTAGTCACTGAGGCAGACGTAGAAGATAATGTAGAAGAAGTCTTTGTAATAGTCGTCTTCATAGTTGTGGATGTTCCGAGCGAACTATAAGAGTCGCACATGTTGCTTGCTGTAGTTTTATCATCGTCTAGCCTAGACAGTTAGTCTGGTATCTATAATGATAACTTTAATGAAGCACTTACCCGATACTTGGTTTGACGAACAATTGTTTGTGATACAGCCAACAGCAACTTCACTGATCGAGAGATCCGACTTGCTTGTCAAAGAACACAAACACTGTATGGATGGTGAATAGCCGCATTTTGATACTATATCAAACTGGCTAGAGATATTACTTAGATAGCACGTTTCGGCACAGCTAGGGACCTTGTCGTGTATCTCTTCTGACAAGAATAGGTACTGGGTCGTCGATGTAGATGACGCCAAAACGGATATGGTCGTGGACGATATGCTTGATTTTGAAGTAGACGTTGGAGATGCAGCAACAGATGCCACTGGGATCGCTGCTATCGTGGTAGCATAGACCAAAGTCCGCAAAGAAAAGTCTAAGGGCCTCATATCAGCCCAGACAATGATGTTCTGCGAGAAGATGTTAGTCTCTCATTCAAGACAAGTCATGTCGCGAGAATCATAGATCGATACAGAAGTATAAACAGCATGGGACTAGAGAGCTAGATATCTTTGCATATCAGGCCATAGTTTATGGCTGGCTGGTCACCAAGCAGTAGGCGGCAACTGCGAAGGTGATAAAACCTTTCCTGTTATGACTAACGTAGATCACACTGTCACATATCATTGGCAGAAAAGTATTGCAACTCGTACCTGATTTTGTAACTAGAGAGCTACCCTCTGCTAGTCTTCGGCATCCCATCCAGTGGCTTGTTTGATATCAGAAAAAGAACAAAAGATTTAGGACGTCGAAAAGGAAAAATGGACAAACCTCGCGAGTTTGTAATGCAGGCAGATGTAATAATGAAATTAGTATGATTAGTATATAAAAGACCGTCTGTTAGAAAAGAACAGCTCAGTATGCAGGTGTTATAATGCTCGTAATAATATTGTATGGGTATCAAATAAAGTATAACAACAAAGCAAAATTAGAGTTAGCAAGGAAACGAATAAGTTATGGAAACGACAGTATAGAAAGGTGTGAAGTACGAAGGCCGGTGGTGGGCATTAACACTCTATATCAATGAGGGAAAGGCAGAATCTCTCACGTCGTCATCATATCCGCCGAATATAGAACCAACAAAACTAGCTATGATACAGAGTCTAGACGCATCGCATTTCCTAAACGGGCTCTCTCAAAGACGACTGAGAAAATACAATGTACCAGGCTGGTCTGATGCTAAGCGCCGACTGCGTAAGAGCGATATTGCTGATAGTGCCTGTAGCAGTGTTTGGCAGTATTACTCATGTCCAGCCTGCGCCTAACATACATTAGGGTTCTCAAGTCTATAAGTAGGCTACAGGACCAAACCGCCTCTACATACTCTATCATACGGTTCTATTACAGAACGATAGTCATGTGTCCTTTCTTACTTGATACCTCATAATAGGCAAGGCCTTGACTCCCAGACTGCCTTGCCTCAACGGCCTTTACATTGACCATCACATCGATCTTTTTTCGAAGGGGCCCAAGAACAGTAGATGCCGTTGTCAAAAAGCTTCAGACTTGCCGCAAGTATCAAGTAGTTGAAAGATCGTGGTTGGCTGCTTTATATTTCCCGTTTGGGCTCAGCTATTGTGGGCCCGTATTAGTCTGTTAAGTAGGGCAATTTCCTGCCATTGAATATTGACCAATCACGACTCACCAAACATCATTACTCTGTGAGCTTCATTTTAGGGTTGTGACGACCTGTGTAAATTTTAATTGTAGTCATACACTTCACGATCTTGTAACAAGAGTCGATTGAACACTTCTGTCGGTACTCTCGGGGTATTTCTAGTTGTGTTTTTTTCAATTGAGATTAACTTCCTATATACTCATCTAAACATGTTCGACATTATCTTATGCTAGTAGCCGCCTATCTAGCTTTTACTGGGCCTTGTCGACTTAAGCGCCTTGATTTCATTGAAACGCTGCTGTCTGCCAACCATCCAATCCCTGCTTATCCACATTCCAGCTTCGGGTTTTTAACACCAGTCAGCGTTCACATACGCGCCCAGAGTTGGGATGAAGGCTTTGCAATCCGCATAATATGAGTGAGACGCTATATATTCCAGGAGTCTGGCAAGAATCGTCTCCTCGTCTATAGTCATCCACAAGTGATGTCACGTATGCCGAGGCTAATTCGGATAAGCGAAAGCTGTCTTTGAACATGTTAGTATTGGTGGTGTTTACCATACAGAAGTACTACCATTTATTATAACGGTCAAGCAGCATACAATACCATTCATCCAGGCTCTTTTCGTCGATATATCTTCGACTACATTGGCGATATTCTAGGACGTGGTGTTCGATTACATGCACTGGCCTGATGATGGGCAGTTTTAGTCGCAGTCGCTAAGCATGAACACCATGTTATCTCAGCCACTATGGTCTTCTACGTGGCCACATAAGTATCTATGAATAAAGAGTGTTTTGCAAATGAACGCTCATGCTATGACGCGGTCGAGCTCGATCATGTGGTATTAACTATATATCATCGTGTTCTCCGTCCGGTATTATATCCATCTTCTCTCCTCATTGTCTATTCAGTTGGGGCGCCTAGCTTGTCCGTGGCGCTAGGGGCATAAGAAGCCTGAGCACGGTTAGACTTGATGACATCCTGGACCTGCTTTTCAGTGAGATCCCAATCATCGGTACTAAGCTGAACAAGATCAATTTCGTACATCTTAGAAATCATTTGTAGAGCGTGAAAAGACTTCTTGTCGTACACAAAGCTAATACTGACACCAACACGGCCGAAACGACCAGTACGACCGATTCTGTGTATGTATGTTTCCGGATCAGGCTCTACGTCACCACGACCCTTCATGGGAATGTCATAGTTGATGACCATGGACACGGTGGAAACATCGATACCGCGAGCCAAAACATTAGTGGTGATAAGAACTTTTGACTTGCCAGTTCTGAAGTCTTCGAGGAGACGATCACGGTCAGCACCATCAAAAGCGCCATGTATAGCAGAGACACGATGGCCATCAGCCTCCATGCGCTTTTGGATCTCGCTAGCACTGTCACGGGTCTATGTCGTGTGTTAACATTATCAAAGCTCACATATCGATGATGGAAATCCAAGGTTGGAGTCTTACCTTGACAAAAATGACGGATGAGCCAACGGTCATCAGACCATAAAGCTTGCATAGGATGTCATACTTATCATCCTCGGAGGGGCAATCCATATACATCTGTGAAATCCCCTTGACAGTCTGGTCACCACGCTCTAGCTTGAGCTCAACTGAGTTGGGCGCAAACTGGGTCGCATATGAGAAGACTTTAGGTGGGTAGGTGGCTGAGAATAGCAGGACCTGGGTACTTTGGGGTAGAGATCTGATGCAGTGAGTTATTAGCTGAATGATTCGCACGACTGGTCTTGAGGTCATGATTATTGCTTACTGTCTGATGCGCAGGCATTGATCACCTAGACCCTGCTGGTCCAGCATATTATCGGCTTCGTCGATAACAAGAATCTTCAGCTTGGAAACATCTAGCTGCTTCCGTCTTATTAAATCGAAAACGGTACCAGGAGTCCCAACTACCACGTTAGCCTTAACGGGGGCACCACGCTCAACGCCACCGGGAACTGCAGCAGCGACTTTTAAGCCCTCGGAGAATTGACCAATTTGCTTGAATACGGATTCGATCTGACGGGCAAGTTCGCGACTAGGCGCAAGTGCCAGTGCCTGTGGTTGATCTGATTCAGAAAGATCGATGCGGGAGAGAGTGCCGATACCAAAGGCAGCGGTTTTGCCAGTACCCGATTGCGACTGGGCAATCAGGTTCTGGGGAGGCTCTTTGAGAATGATGGGGATACCAGTCGCCTGAATTTTGGACGGCTTGAGGAAGCCAAGAGTCGATAGCGCCTTCTTGATATCATCGGAGCTACAGTAGAACATATGTTAGAAAGGCCTGTGAAAAGCCGTCAAGATAGCGAGGCTACCTACATAGCAAGGTCGGCAAAGGTAACGGCAGAGTAAAACGGAGTGCTCTGGTCGCCTTGAAGATCAGTCAAGGTGACCTTGACATCGGCGGTGGAATCCCAGAGGCCAGGACCGCCAGCAGCGTTAGGCTGCTCGGTCTCCTCGTCGGCCATAGTGGTGTGTCGCAAGGTGCGTATGGATAGAGAGGTGATCGAAAATTGAATTCAGCTAAAGCGCAGAATCGTGAAGAAGATACGCTAGTGAAAGGATGATAGAAGCAACATATAAGCTGGTGCAATGGACTGTCGGATGAAGTCAACTTGCGTCACAGAGTTTTGAAAAGCTTCAAAGCCAACTGCAGACAAAGGCCAATGCTGCCTGCCAATCTAGGGCAAGCTCCTTTGCTCTTAGAATTCAATCCAATCGCAAGCTGCGATGCGGGGCTCATTATGGGCAAGTGGGGTGTTATTGTATAGCCGGAGTTATACCGCTCAGCATGTAAACAATGAAAATTAGCTTGTGACAACAACACTATAAACAAGCATGATAATTAGTGTGCGTTTACTTGATACAGATGGCTCCAACATTTCAGCCATCGTGATGGTAGATATGTTAGCAAAAATTGTGTCGATTTGGACTTGGCTTTGTCTGCTAGTTTGTTAACTTGGCAACCGATTGATTTCTAGGACCTTCTCTGCCTTTTCTGACCCTAACGGTCGTGTTTTGGCGGGGTTAATATTCCTGAAGCTTTCTACCAACCCCTGTCAATAACTTTGCATAGCTTGGTCCCACTAGCTATATTAAGCTTGCACTGCCATTCATAATTAACTAGGCACTACTATATGTTACTATGTAATTTGACGCAGCACTGTAAAGTCTGTCAAACATTTCCGAGGGTTTTGTGTTGTCTGCCTCTAGCCAATTCATTCTAGGAAATCTAAACTTGCTCACTTCATCATCTTCATCAGCCTTTGTGTTTCTGCTGCGCACAATTTGGCCTTTACAGCATATTTTGGCGTCAGCGCCCAACTTTATTCGTCGGTCTTCTATTATTGAATGTTTGCTTGTTCTTTCATAAATCACGACAATGGCTGAGGTTGGGACAGTGCCTACCCTAGGCGCAGAGATCAAAGTGAGTCTTGAATACCCGCTTGCTCCGTCTGCACATATGCATGATTACATATCTCGCCAGGCATCATGATCTTTTGGTACTGACGCTATTACAGGATGGCTTCAAGCCCGCCAGTGCTTGGGTTGGCCATGGAATCGCATGGCTTGAAGACCTCCAGCAGTTTTATCGTGAGCGCAGCACCATCGAAAAGGAGTATTCACAGAAGCTCACTGCGCTTGCCAAACGTTATTTTGACAAAAAAAACAAGAAGTCGGCATCACTAAGTGTGGGTGACACGCCTGCCATGACACCAGGCTCTCTGGAAAGGTAAGCCTCTTCTTCCAATCGTTGAGGCATGTTGGTTGCTAATCTAGCTATGTACGGTAGCGCATCGATGACAACATGGACAACTCAGCTCAACGCAGTCGAAAAGCGCGCCGAAGAGCATGACCACTATGCTACCGATCTCGTCACTCGTGTCGCCGATCCAATGAAAGCTCTCGGCGTGAAGCTAGAAGACCTTCGTAGACGCCATATCGAATATGCCGACAAGCTCGAGCGTGAACGAGACGGATCCTACGCCGACCTCAAGAAGACAAAGGGCAAATACGACAGCGCTTGCCAAGAACTAGAAGCCAAGAGGAAGAAGACTGAGTCTTCGTTTGAAAAGGCGAAAGCCCAGAGCGCATACCAGCAGCAGATCCACGATATGAACAACGTCAAAAACGCCTACCTTATCAATATCAACATAACCAATAAGCTCAAAGAAATATACTACCATGAGTATGTGCCAGAGGCGATGGATAGCCTACAGGATCTATTCGAACTCCGTACCATCAAGATAAACGAACTATGGACAGTTGCAATGCAGCTCGAAAGTGCCATGCTCAAGACTAGCCAGGGTGTGGCAGACAACGTCACAGAAGAAATCACCAGAAACAAACCTCATCTCGATTCGATGATGTACATTCGGCACAATATGGCCACTTGGCAAGAGCCAGTGGATCGTGTATTCGAACCCAGCCCTGTCTGGCATGACGATGCAACCATGGTTGTGGACGAGACAGCCAAGATTTTCCTGCGCAACATGCTTAACAAATCCAAAAGCCAGCTTAGCGACCTTCGACGTGAGGTGGATAAGAAGCGGCGAGAGGTTGAAGGCGTCAAGAAACTCAGACAGCGGGTACGCGATGGTCTGGAGGACAAGGATGAAGCCGAGGTTGTGCGGCAACTGTTTGCTATGCAAGAGGAGCTGCATGAACTTGATCGTAAGCGTCTTACTGCCGAAGCTGAAACTACTACCATAACATCTGCTGTTGGCGACGTTACCCTGGGGGCGATGAACCATAACTTCAAGGCTCAAACGTTCAAGATCCCCTCTAGCTGCGATCTCTGTGGTGACAAGATCTGGGGTATTTCTGCCAAGGGAATGGAGTGTCGCGACTGTGGTTACACTTGTCACACCAAGTGTGAAATGAAGGTCCCCGCCGAATGTCCTGGCGAGCAAAACAAGGAAGAACGCAAAAAGCTCAAAGCCCAGCGTCAAGCCGCAGCTACTGCGCTGCTCAGACCAGACTCTGTCGCTCCTTCTCAAACGGTTGACCTTCCGACGTTGGGTAGATCTAACACCGTGAACTCGTCGACTTCGGTTCAGCGCACTGTATCTATCTCGACCCAGCCATCAATAGCCACTCGTATACCGGTAGAGGATCCTCCTTCATTTGCATCTGCCCCTGTTTCTGAGCCCGATGCTCCCAGAGCGTCTACGTCATCCATTACTTCAGGCAGCGCTGCTCGAAAGAACCGTATCATGGCTCCTCCTCCGGCCGCGTATGTTGGCGGTGGTGCTAGTAGCGGTGCACCCATAGCTGCAAAGCCTGCCTCCACGAAAAAGGGCAAGATGCTGTATGCTTTTGATGCCAGCAGCAATGGAGAATTGTCTGTGCCAGAAGGCCGTGAGGTGGTCATCCTCGACGACGATGGTATGCTTTCTTAGATATAATGGTTCCGTTTGAAATTTGACTAACACAATGTAGATGGTACTGGTTGGACAAAGATTCGCCTCGGTTACAAAGAGGGCATCGTTCCAACTTCGTATCTCGAGATCTTGCCTGCCTCCCCTGCACCTGCACCTGTACACGTCCCAACACCGAGGACTCCAGAACCTGTAGCTCGCCCAGTTTCTATCTACTCGGTTGACGGCTCTGCGAAGAAGAAGGGGCCAGCTGTTGCGCCCAGACGCGGTGCCAAGAAGCTCAGATATGTTGAGGCCTTGTATGCTTATACTGCCCAGAGCGACAATGAACATAGCATGACGGAAGGCGAGCGCTTTGTGCTGTCGAGGGAAGATCCCGGCGATGGCTGGGTTGAAGTCGAAAAGGGCGGCTCTATCAAGAGCGTCCCGGCTAGTTATGTCAAAATGGTCTAGGAGTCCGCCCAATAGCAACCGCGGGCATCCCGGGCGAGCCCCACTGATGGAACAAGGGATAGCCTGGATCTTGTTCTGCACAGTCCTCAGCACTCACCGTTCACGCTATCACCGTTGACAACCCTGGCCTGGAAGCCTAACCTTCGGACCATGACAAGTCCAACACCACGCTTCAATACTTCGGCTTCAAGATCTGGATCACAGAATCTCCGCCTGGCCAGGTCTACACTAAGACGAACAACGCCTTCTACAGCTAAGCGATGTGATTCGCCCCAAAAACAAGTCGTAGCTCTTAGATGGCCAGAAAATGCGACCAACAGGTATCGTAAACCTTCTAGCCAGGCTCGCAACTTGATTGAGTCTCACAGCTATCTCAGGAGAAATGACGACTGCAAAACCCGATCTAGAATTCAGAGTGTGCGCTTTGTACGAAGGAAAACATCAGATAATCCGTACCGCAACACACTCCACCCACTTAGTAACCTTAACAACATCATCACTCGTCCATCCAAATCGTGATTCATATCACGACGAAATCTTGGAATAAGGAATAACACCTACTATCTGCATCTTAATCGGTAGTATCATTTTGGATGTATTGCGTATGTACCAATTTTCTTGCTATAGGACAGCATAATGATTATAGTATCACATAAACCCGAAAGCATTATGCAATTATACCCAATAAACATCTGTATTTTGAAATGTCGGACACGGCGTTCGCAACAAGTAACTTCCGTTTTTTTTAATTGCTGTGTAAATATACAGTAATGGAGGCAAACCTCCGATGCCCTTCCTTTAATTTAGTGACCGTTTTTGTTTGACATGCAAAACATCGCCTGATAGTCTGTTTATTGGTCTGTACCATCTTCATCTTAAGCCCGATATGAATTGGACGGAAGGGAACCTTGCCCGCAACTCCAAACCGCGCGATGCCATTGCTAAAAAGCAGAAACAACATTTTGCCCGAGCCCGAGCCGGCATTGCATCTAGCATGGCCGAACCGCTGCCAAAATCATTTGCTTTCCTTCCATCGAATTCGAAATCTCCATTTCTGCCTAGCTCTATTCTTTCATCGCCACCTCAAGCTTGTCAAGCATCGAGGCAAGCCGTCCTTGTGAATACCGCACTTGGTTCTCAGTGGGATTGCCACAAGCCAATTAAACGCAAAGATGCCCATCCCGGGCTTGATGCCTCTCTGGATGATCGGCGCAAACGACTATTGCAAAACTCAAACTGGGTCGGTATAGATCACTCTAAAGCCCAGGGCGGCCACATTTCACGATGTACTCGTTCCAAAGATGTAGCCTCTCATGAGTACAGGAGGCCAAAAGACTATGTATCTCCATTTTTCATAAGATCCGACGTCCCAAAACTCGGTTCACCACCTACCCTCCCCGAAAACAACTGGCCTGCTCTTAATCCCTACATCCGAATTGGTAATCAAAGTCTACGAGGCACTTCTGCTCGATCTAGCAGTCCTTTGAATAATACTAGCCACTTATCTCCCAATGGGACTAGATATTCAAAACATCGTCGTCTTCATACCCCGACACATCGTCGAAGTTCACCATTGAAACACAGCATCCAGCCAGCAGCTCATAGGGTAGCCTCATCCCCATTAGCGTTACACAGTCCTATGCCCCGACGAGCACATATCGCGCAGCAGTTGCTTGAGAGAACGGCTCATTCATCGACAACTAGCATGATTGCTTCACTAGGCACTGAGCCGTCGTCTACAAGTCTTGTATCTGACCCTGAAGTGTTACAGGAGTGGAAAAACTTTCTTGGTTTACCAACTACTGTTTATCATCAGGAGCCTCAAACTAGCATACATAAAATTACTTCTGCCAGTCCAGCGTACTGTACTATTGAGTCAGATGATAAGCAGTCCCATGTAACAGTTCAAAGTCTGTCAGATGCAGTTTCTGTGTTGCTAACATCAGAAGCACGTTCCTCGGCCAAGTTCAAGACGCCTTCTCCAATTCTAGAGGACGAAGTTTACCTTCTATCATCAGATCCAAGTGAGAAATCATCACTTGATGTATCGGAAGTTGAACAGGATATACGGATATCATCCCGGGTCTGTACGCCACAACAACAAGCACAAGTCCACCCAGAAATTGTGACGGTGCAGCAACCTGATCATATTCGGACTTCTTTTGGCGATGTGACTCCGCAGCCACCAACAGAATGCATTCTTTCAGTTAGCAAAGTCGCTTACATCTACGACTATATCTCACCGAAGCATAAATCTGGGCAATCGGTAGACTTTATTAGCCGGTACTCTAGTACAGATCAGTTTCTCGCAAGATGCTCACCCTTGCAGATTGCCCCAAAGCCTGATGGTAATCAATCCAGCGGCAGTCGTACAACAACCCCACGCATACCTGATATTACCGAAAAATGCACTCAGAAAACCGAAGAGGCACGCTCAGAGGAAGACTGGATGAAATTTGTGTTTGGAGGGGAGGCTAGTGAGACTTTAGAAACCGAAGAGCATTTTGAAGAGGCTTTACAGGAAAGTTTTCGGAAGTTAGTGCCTTGTGAAGTTGCTGCAAGCAATGCTACTGAGAAAGGATCAGATGGTACAGTTATAGTACGTGAATATGAGTGGTGTCCCGCAGCTCACTCCCTGCACAGTGGCAATGGCGACCAGTCTTCAGTCTGTGCAACAATCGATACCGAGGACGTACGTAAGTCTACGCCAGTTGATCTGCCGTCTAGCCCTCTCCAAAGCGAGCAAACATCAAACATAACAACCGAAAATATCGCCATATCTTCCTCTGAGGCTATCAGCTCTGTTAGAAATAGTGCTGAGCAGACTGCCAAGTGTACTGTCTCAGATTTGGATTCAACATTGGCTCAGGCAGATTCATCGGAAGACAACCGTGTTCTACATTTCTCACATCCAAAGTTTTTCGTCGGACGTTTAGCATCCGGTCCGGGCGCAGTATCCGAGAATTTTGCGAAGAGCAGGGTTGAGCTGGTAGTATCCTCCAAGGCATCAAAGCGGAGCCTGCGTTTACGACGAGCTAGGAGTACAGACGGGAGACCGGATATTCGTAGTTGGCCGGATTTCGACGACGACCCTATAGAAGAATGAATATAGTGTTTGCTAGCTACCATCTGCTTTTATATTTACACGTTAGCTTCTAATTGTGCTGAAATGTATGAAAACAATCAACAATTAGTTTGTTTCTTTCCACGTCAGATATTTACGCAACATAACTCAAAGATATACGTCAGATCTAACCATCTAGAACATATGAACGCATAGCAAAGCCAAGCCAGCAGAAAACACAAAGCTTGGAGTCAATCCATGCCCAGGCCTGTTTTTCTCCGATGTCGCTATAGCTAAGGGGGAAGATGGAAATTTCAACCGACAGCACATAAGTTTGGTGATGGTTACCAAATGTGATCTGATAAGCAGAGGGCTTTAACACCTGGCAGGTCGAGAAGAAGGCTAAAAGGCGGAGCTAGCCAGGAATAGAGCCCGGGGTAGCCCTCTGAACTAAGTTGGCTTAGTAGGTTCGGTTTTCAGCGTAGGGAAAGAATGACAAAATTTCCACCAAGCAAGCAAAACGAAACCTAAGGCTAGCTTTAAAGAATTAGGCCAGCAGACAGAAAATCAATGACATACTAACAGAGAAATTCACAACTGTAGGTACAGCCGAGCCTAGAGGATGTCAACGGTAGTGTAGTAGTCAAAGTACTAGGTACATAGCATCACTGTATATATCATTAGTTTGCATGTTACAACATCGTACGTGGTATCTTCATAGTTCTAGAAACTGAATAAGATAATCGACCAAAATAAAATTAAATAAAAAATAAGAGAAGCTGTCAACAAAAGGTAGCCAACATGTAGGCTGTCAGCGCCGGCCTACAGAACCCCAACAACATGAAAATGCCCTGTCTATTTACTTTTAGCTCTTCCCCGAATCGTGTGCATATGATGCGCTGGTGGTGTGCGTTGGATGCCAGCCAACCTTCAAGGCACGAATTACAGGGCCTTCAGACGCAAGGTAATCAATCATATTAATAGCGCCTTTCTACAAGAGCAGCCCGCCTTCTCCAAAGCAGGTCACTCTCAGCCTGTAGGACCAGCGATGTATTTGGAGGAAAGCGTGCAGCGACAGGTCGTATTTTGGGCTTTCAGGAAGTCAGTCAGGTCGTTAGAGAGAAGGCTTTGTCTGGTTGTTCCATGTGGTGAGCAGGAGAAGAAGCGGTGTCCGGAAGAAGGTTGTTTGTGAGTACAGAGATCACGGCAAAGATGGCAAATCACGGCTCACGTTTTAACACAAGGCGGATCCACGAGCTTGTTTTGGGTTCCTCAATTCGAGCGTCACGGGTACCTAATCTATGGCGTTTGTTACCACCTAAAACCTCAGCCAAGAATAGCTTACAGAAGAACTAAAGCCCCTAACAGGCTAACAGCGGCCCACCCCGAGATCAATCCAGTACTGCTCTACCAAGCACGATGTATCCTGTACTTGTTGGTCCTGCAAGACAAGAGCTAATTCTAGTTCAACAAAACGATAAAATATATAACTAATATAGCCTCTGGCTAGGCATAAAGTCAGACTCAGGGACTTTGGCAACTTTGTCTTGCTAATTGTTTAAATACGGTGCATTCCCTGCTGTCTAGACAGGCCGTTTCTGTATCTTGAATGTATCACGATTATTTACCAGGCTCTTGACATTGCCTGCCAGCTTACAAGCACCTCAACATTCACCATCCTCATATCGTCTTGTCAGATAGATGATTGAAAACGGCACACCCTTTCAAGCTTATTTTGATATACACGCAAGAGCTACGCCTTTTTATCAAAGTATTGTATCTAGTCTCTGGGGGCTCTCTGCGTCTTTTCTACGCTCAGCTCCAGCCCGTATTGGCCATGGCTATATTTGTTGATCTAGACGAAGAAGTTGTCCAAGCTCCGTTAGCCCGCTTCCAGGATGTTACTCGCGATAACATCCAACGTGATCTAGACACACTGCGTGTTGCGTCGCACAGTATTACGGACTGCCGTCCGCCCCAACCAGATCC
This sequence comes from Endoconidiophora laricicola, assembly GCA_001640655.1. NCBI lineage: Eukaryota > Fungi > Ascomycota > Sordariomycetes > Microascales > Ceratocystidaceae > Endoconidiophora > Endoconidiophora laricicola. The sequence continues at coordinate 41,603 of LXGT01000040.1, forward strand.
AGAACCTTCTGTGTCGGAAGCTGAGAAGCCTAGCTTGGAAGAGCTGTATCTAGCCCTAGATAGTGCGCCAGATGCTTCTGTGCCCGCAGCTATCAAAGCCTTTGCCTGTTATCCGTAGGTTTGCCCACTTTACTTTCTCTTCGTACAAACTGCGCCGTCGATGCCCTTGGCTTAAATAACATTTCGGCTAACACCAATATTTCAGAATCGTCATTGAAATTGCTTCACATATCGACCTTAATACCCTCGACAGCCTGGCTCTGTCATGTCGTCCGATCCACGATGCGTTATTGCAATTCCGCACTGTGCTGATACGCTCAACGCTACATTGTTTCCGGGAGATGTTACCACTACGCGCAAGTCCAATTGCAAATTACAGAGCACTACATTGTGCCCGTGATCGAGTATCTGAATGTCGCCGTTGCAATACTGTTGTGTGCAGAGTAAGTTCCCAACCTTACAGGCTCCGTCTTAGTCGCCGCATACCAAGCTAACATTCACTGTGTTCCTTATCATGTAGAACTGCGTTGTAAAACGTCCGGCAGCATCGGCACTGAAAGAACGCCACCGCCGGCTCTGTCTAAATTGTACAAAGGCTCCACTGACTTCCCTTATTGATCCGCCAATGGAAGAGCATATGGCAAATCCCGAGCTTGTCATACATGCCATGTGTGCCTGCGAAAGCGATGAATTTTGGCTATGCAAAAGCTGCAGTTCCGGCACTGCTACCGAGGATGCCATGTATCAAAGGTCAGTCCTTGTCTCAACAATTTGTGTGTCTATATTCACAATGCAAGCTCTCGCTAACACAACTGGGTCGTTTCTTTCAACAGACTCTGGACTTGGCGATTCTCATACGGCGAGATCATCGGCGGTTTAGGCACGGGCATCGGTGATGGAGACCGTGGTGTCATATGCGGCCGTGCCTCACGCTGCCTGGGCGCCAAAGAGCGCGAGCAAGAAATCGACTGTGATGCCGAAGACCGCCGCACACCTAGTCCGTTGATGTTTGGCTCGTCTAGTTCCAGCAGTGGCTCGGGATCGTCATCACCGCCTCTATCTCTATCAGATACGCCCGTAGTACTAGATTCTGCTAGTGCTCAGCTACAATTTCAAGCTCCTGTAACCCGGAGAGATCCTGGGTATAGTAGACACCAGATTGAGGGTGTCGGTGGCCAGTTGCGCACAAAGTTGGTCCGCATGATTAGAGTCGGTGCTTCGGTTCCGGAGTGGTCAGACGAACGCAATCGGAAGGCCATTCTTGAGAAGGAAATCAAGGGTGAAGTGCGTAGTTGGTGTCGTTGGTGTTGGCGGCCTATACCTGGCGAGAAGGACCGTCAGGCTTTCACTGCTGTTAAGAAGTGATGTGTAGCTATATCACTAGATACGCCACGTTTGTCGTTTGTCTTGTTTCGATTTCTGTTTCAGTCACGTCTTGTTATTATCCATAAAGAGTTGGGACACACCTCCAAGTAATACAGATGAAGAGCATACTGCTTCCTGGAAGCATGCTCAGCCACTCTGCCTAGACGTCTGTATAGACCATCAGGCCACAAGGTCTACAATTTAGAGCTCCATTTCAATCAAGTTATATATGATATATATATATATAAAAATTACCATAGTGTACAACAAGTCGTCGTAAACTCTCAACATGATTTACATGTGCCAATGAAAAATCTACATGTCAACTCATGTTGTTCGAGCTTGTAGTATATCATGCTTTTGTAACTAGAGAATCTATGTTATTTAGAGTTTTCGTATTTGTCTTTATAATGTACAGTATCCCCACCAGTCAAGCGGAAGGAAACTTTTGCTCTCCCAGCGCTCTGAACCATTTTCTTCCATGAACTATCTTTAGCAGCCATGCGGACTTCCATTCGCCTCCAGTAAGATAACAATATAATTTACACAAGCATAATTAGCATGCTTAGATCTCTCCACGCAACAGCATATCCTTGCGCTTGATGCGATCCTCGCGAGCAGCAGCTCTCCGCGGACCCCAGCGGCTCTTGACAACCTCCAGGTTCTTGGCAATCTTCTCTTTATGGTGGCGAGGCGCCTGTGTGCAGATGGTGATGAACACCTTGGAGCAGTTGAACTTCTTTGAGAGCGCCGCGATACTCCACTGCTCGGGGTCTTCGGCACGTAAACGCTGAATCTCTATGGCATCGGCCTTCGTAAGGTGGTATGAGGGAGAATCACCACGCGCAGCCACATTGAGTGCTGGTGGTAAGTCGGCTTCGGTCAGTTTGCGGCCAGAACCGATGATAGTTTGGATGTTGTTTGCGCGCCGAGGGTCGCTTTTTGGTAAAAACTTGAATGGCGTGTGAAGCACATTCGCAGCAGAGGAGGGTGGATTGTAGATGATAGTGTCGGTGGACAGGCCAGAGGGTAGGAATGTCGGGTGTGGTGGTAGGCTTAAAGCCCGCTTCGTCCGAGCTGTAGTCTTGTGGCCACGGACGGCAATACTTGATAAGTGAGTCGAAGTGGAGGCTCTTGAACTCGACACAAGAGGTCTTTGGAGACAACGTGAGGCCATATCCAGTCGTATATTGTGCTTTTTATGTTCTAGCCGATCAGATATCGTCGAGTCGCGTGCTTAAGAAGTATCGAGCTAAGACGAATTATTGAGTTATCCAGTCGAATGTTAAGCAGTTCCCTCTATTTTTTTTTACTCAAGAGGTCAATTGGTGAGCATGAGGTAAAGAAGAGAAGACCAATTGTGTTGATATTGACCTTCTCTAATTTCAATTTTGCTTCCTCATCAAAGTTTTTGTCATACTATCTGACCCCACCCACTAACGCAATCAGAGTCCACCTCAAATCTACTAGAGATGCAGCCTTGCGCTATTGCTCTATTGCTCGTCGGGTTGATTACCTAACTGTGATTACATAAGTACTCATGTGATCTGAACCCTGCAATTCTTTCTCTTAGGGCTTCTTACTTGACTGAACATAACATAATAATGACGTTAGCTCAAATTAGACCGGAAATAGCGGATCTCATTCATTGTTTTCGGAATGTCAAAGCATTTTTTCTTCCTTTTATCATCAATCTTATTCGGTTTTTAGAACTATGAAGATACTGTTGAAGCATCTTGGACTTGCTGGTGATCTTTTGGCAGACAATGGTTCGCCAATCTGCGTCTCGACCCTCTTTACCGCGCCTTCCCAACGCACAAAGCTGGTGTATGTGCTTGTGTGTCTATGTAATCAACTGATATCTGCGCCGTGATGATGGTGTTGATTGTCATGTATTGATGAATATAGGTTTGAATTACCCCAGCCTCGGTCTCGTAGCTTAATGGCCCGCCTGCCCTAGTTGATTATGCCATTTTCATCTTCCTACCCCAGGTATGTGACCCTGTGATCGGAGTAGTATCATGATTTCCACATTTGGATTGTATGAATAGTAAGCCAATTTAATATACTCATTTCACAGCACCACCACTTGCATGGGCCAACCTATGCCCCTAGCAATAGGCGTAAGTTCTCAATCATAGTGTCCAAGAAGAAAAAGTAACAATTTATTGTATTCTGCAGACTATCCTAAGTATGCTATCACATCATGTTCTCATGGCCCAGTAGCTGAAGTAATCATGTACTATGTATGGTAGCAGACAGTAAGTAGACGGAAAGATATACTTTTGTTACTATTCGAACAAAAGCAGGCTTGACAAGGCTATAAGATTAATGATTAAAAAAATTTTAAAAAAAAAGAAAGGTGCTCAAAGCCCCCGCAATACCAGAGAATGGGACAATACATAAAAGTTTGTGCCAGCCGCAGCCAGTATTATCATAGTGAAGTATAATTCTCTACCATTTTATTGGCCTTTACAAATAGACACTCTTGATGCATTGACATTATGCGTAATGCAGTCCACTATAGTTAGAGGCTGTGGGGTTACATCCGCTGTAACTTGCCCAAAAGATGCTTCATCCTAGCATAAATCGTTGTTTCGTATCGTCCATACATAGTGGTCTGCTAGTGTCTACTAAAGAAAAGAAAACTAGCTCAGGTATATTCTTTGGTTAACAATTAATCCAGTCTCGAGTAATGAAAAAGGATTCGGTCCCTTAAACTAAAACCTAATAAAAGTTTGCGACATCCCATACTTGCATTTTAGTCATGGTCACGTGACTTATATTTTCTTACAAAATAACATCAAACCATCGCACGAAGACTACTACAACAAAAATATACGAGAAGAAAGTTTAAAAGTCTCGGGTCTTGTTGGCCATCAATGAGACGGGATTGACGCGGAGATGCTTATCTATTGTTTTACCGGCAAGGCGGGTAGACTGCCTTTGGAGGGACAGTGGTAGAAGCATATGGACGGGGCAAATTCTGGTCCATGAATTGTTTATCCCCACAAAAAAGTGATTCCCTACATCACTAAGTAGGTTTTCAGAGGACTTAAGCTTCAATTTTTAGTTGCAGTCAACTAGCGGACATAAATAAACTTGAAAAAAAAAAGAGACGCACATAGTAAAACAGAGACTGCCAGTGCAGTAGTAAATTGAGTAGTAGAAAGGGCTCATAACCTTATAAAGGTTTACTACTCAGACATATATTCATGCCGTATTACTCTTCTATTACTGCTTATAAGAAAATATATGCCTTGCTGTATCCATGATAGGCCGATTCCTCTTGACTTTGCAACATTGCTAAAATTGAAGGGGTCTGCAGATTGCACTTTTGTCAGAAATAAAAAAGTTATACTCTCCGTTCTATCAACAAAACACACAATAAAATAATAATTTGAATCTACCCTTCGTCGGTTTACTGTGTACTAGCTCATCGGTGTATGTAACATGTACCAACGTATCAGAGGGAGCCACTATAATAGATCTTGATATACTGCTTTTAGACCAGCTCGCCGCGCGGACTGAGGCGTTAACATGGTGCTAAGGGGCTCTAGCTCCACTATACTATGGCGACACTTTGGAGGGTTATCAAGCTCTAGAGCTTCATGTTTTGAGATCTCTATAAACGACATAAGCTATGAGCGCTGCTTGCGTCCGTTGCAGTGTTGCAGTAGGCGAGACAAACGCAGCTCTTGATTTGAGTGGCCAGCTTCATGGCATCTATACCATAGCATATAATCTATAGAGGCATATATTTACACTATCGTATTTGTATCTGTATGCTATTTGCCGTCTAGTCAAAGGCTACGCCAAGCAGCTGTTTCTGTAACGGTTGAACTAGACTGGTCGTGTTCTAAGTTTGGCACTAGGTTGTATCAGATTGAGCCTATGTGAAAGGCCATTTCAGGCTTGTTTTGGTGCCGCATCCTGTACCAGATTCGTATATTTAACTCGTGACTAGGTGTCAAGTAGCCAAGCCGGGTCAAAATCCTAGCTAAGATGTTCTGGCTTTGTTGTGGTGGACTGAGAAGTGCTTAGAGACTAGAGACTGGGATAGCACTAGTTCAAGTTTCTGCTAAGCTACCAAAAGCGGTCTTGATTACAGCTTTCGAGAACAGAAGGTACCTCCGTAAATGGCCTCGTCCGACGCACGACGCACTCTCCTTCCGAAACCACAAATCAACACAGTAACTGAAGTAGTTACTCCTGAAAAGTGTGATTCGTACTCACTGGATCCAATGATAAAATGGCCAAAAATAACACGGCGAAAACTTTGCTGTGAAGCCTGACATATTTTAGTCAAAACATCCCCCTCATCTTGTTGCCATCGAATCTCTCATTGATTTCGGATTTCATCTACCATCTTTTCACATTTGCTGCCACCAGCCTATCTACTACGAATCTCACACTCGCTACTTCATCATTACAATATCCGCCCAATTATAGCCTCGTCTTGTACTCGCGATATCGTCATTGTTGCCAACATAGTCTCAAACTACCCATATAACGTTGCCGCCCCCTTATGTCTTGTGATATCGTTCGTAACAATTGAAAACATAGACCCATTTGCAAGGTTATCCCTCTTATATCACATTTTTTGCCACTTTTTTCATCTCCCCAAGGACCTCGTGCCAGACCATTTGGTGCTATTGCCTGCATCCAGCACTAATCTATGATTACTCTTACTATCACCAGTCAGTGATATCGAGGAAAATAGTCAACTAGTCGCACACCATTTCTCCGGAACACATTTTTTCCTTCGATCACCTTATCGCTTTTATTTTGTGATCGGACCTTTTGGGCTTTGATTTCACCCCACCATACCTCGTGGTCATTACATTGCACCGCCGAAGCACAAACTGTCTAGAAGAAAGGTGTCGAAGCACATCGCATCGTGCCCTCGATAAATCACATCTTCAGCTTGCCGCCACTCTTCTCACTCTTATGAGACCACTTTCGTCTCGTTTGCTTATTGTCTCTTATCTCAGGTTCAAATTATCGGGTCTTTTCTTTTTCAAATAGGCTATCGTTGTCGCCTTTTTTTATCATCTTCTTTGACACCTTTCCACAGCTTTGCATCATCTATCATAGTAACATACCTACACAACTGTAAGTCATCACATTTATTCCTCATCTTTGGTGTCTCATCCTCCACATATACGGCTTTACTTGGTTAAGAGGTAGCTTTTCTGTTTCATCTTGCTTTCTTTCCGTTGCTTCCCTCTCTTTCCAGCACCCTTCTAGCCCACTATCACTATTTCCACTAGGCCAATACTACGTATAGAATCCTAGCGTATGCATACTTCCAAACGGAGTCCCTTTAAATACCTAGTCGGTACTTGGGTTCTATAGGTGGTTTTCATAGTATTGCTTCTCTTACTTGGGCACCTTTTATGTATCACATCGTCACAACTGACGCACTATTGCGTTCATCATTCCGCCCACTGGCTGGCTTGGCTGGCAACCGAACAAGGTTCGACGAGAATCTAAAATTCACTGAAGCGATAATCCTTCGACTGTTGCTTGTTTCGGTCTTGGTCACACGCTTCAGCAGCACCCTTGCGACTAACACCACTTCAGCCATTATTTACTGGGCTAGCTTTGCTTAAACTCAGTATCTACTTCTGTAGTCCTTATAATTGTCGTATCCCCTGTCTATTGATACCCGGCAACCTTATATCGAATTACAAACTATATTGGCTCACTTTTTCTAATCTTGAGACTTCATAGTATACACATCCATCCAGGTCGCATTCGTTTGTTGATCTACTACACGAATCCTTTCATCGTTACCACTAGTACTACGCCATCATGAGTTCTCAATTTGCCAACGATATCCGCACCACCAACATCCCTATGAAGCATACAGGTCAGCAGTCTGACGTCCGTACGCCAACTGCCCTTCGCACCATGCCTTCTTTCACGCGCACGACTGCTTCGCCTTCGCAGGCCGATATGGGATTTTTCGGCACTTACTCGCCAAACTGTGCCATGTCTAGTTCTCCAAGACTGTCCTCTCCTGCTCGCTCACAAATCTTTGAGCGTGATGTCCAGGATAATGTCATCATCCCGCGCTCCCCCATCCCAACTCATATCCAAACCGAGAACTACATTCCTTCCGTCTTAGATGCTTCTTCAGAGGCTATCACTGATCGTGATCTGGACCCCGAAACTATTGAGATAATCACTCATAACAGCCATCAGTCTGCAGTCCATGCTGTTGCCAACAGCATCCCGCAAAGCCCTCTGGCTCTGTCGTACGACAACCTGACCTCCTATTGGGCCGATGAAGTGATTTCTTTGTCAGATAGAGGACACGGCGATGATGCTTCTAATTATGGCTCATTTGATGCCAGCACCAATGACGTACGCCGCCTGAGCTTCATCTCATTCCATGATGTTGTTCAGGGTGAGCAGCTTGGCTCCCCCATCATTGGAAGCAGCAGAGATTCCATTCATATGGCTGGCCTCACCTCTTTGTCCAGTCTTAACCGCTCAACTTCACCCATCCGTTCTGCATCGCCTATACACTCTCCTGTGTCTTCGCAAGGCTTTAGCAGCTCCCCTCCTACTAGCAAAACTGCATCCGTAAAGGGCGCTGAAACTTCTTTCCGTGGCCTGGACATGTCTCCCTCGCGTAAGGCCATGGCTAGCCCTATTTCGATGCAGCACTCCGTCAACTTTGGCACAAGTAACAGTGAAGTGAGCGTGGAAACTATGGCTCAGGCACTGCGTCGGACCACTAGTAGTGATCTCAGCAACGGCGTTCGCAGTCATCCTACTAGCCCTATCTGATAGTACCAAATTGTGACATACTCTTTATTCCGTTTGTTAACACCTCAGGTGGTGAAAAGCGCGACTCTCGAAACACAATAATTTTTTTAGATATTGGCGGCGTTACAACGTCTGATGGTGCACAGTTCTTTTCATTCTCCATCTGCATTACTCACCTAATGCTACACTATGCCTTCTCTACGTCGTTTTTCTTCATAGTTTGCCTCACAGCAAATCCTACCGTTTTATATCCTCTTACGATTTGTTATGATGCTTCATCTTTTGCTCCCTTTGTCGTCTTTCGGTTTGTCTTTCTGCTGGTGCGACTTGTCTTCTTTTTTTCTACACATCGATATCACTGGTGTACGATTTACTTTCTCTTTTTTTTGTTTCATCATTGGGTTTGGACTAAATCAATCTCCTAACCTGTTATTTCCACATCGGTTTTGTCGATAGTACCTACGTTAGTAATTTTTCAAATAGTTATCAGCGTTCACATATAGTTCTAGTTTCTCACGTCACCGATGTGTCTATCAATGCTGCTCGATGTGCTACCCATGTCCAGAAATTCTCCAGATACCCTGCTCATCAGTATTAAAATGCATCATTTTGTATTTGTATTGCTTCTAAGAGCAATGTTAAATAGGTACTGTCTCATTTGCATATAGCTACAGAGTCAACCAATCACGAATTTCATGTGAAAGTCTTGACATGATGAGTAGAATCCCCCCCAAAAAAAAGTTGACAGATGGGTCAGTAACAAACAAGTCCTAGGTGCGCCGCAGATAGCAAGAAATTGATGAACACCTAGGCAAATAAAAAGAGATAAAACGATGAGAAACAAAGAATAAGAAATGATACGAAACCAAAAAGACAGCACGGTGTGACATTAGAAAAAGGCCTCAGTACAAACAAGATATCCCAATGGCAGCACAATTCGGCATGATGTATAAGGGTCGATATCCTTAGGGTTGACCACAGTTTCTACATAAAATGTAGTATGTATAAGATGAAGGGAGAAAGGGAGATAAGAGTATATCTTTTTTGGCGAATCATTCTGGAGCCGCGTACTTTTAAGATGTTTAGAGCATCAATAGCAACAGCAGCTTTAGAAACGCTCCTTCATGCGAGCAGAAACACCGCGAAGGTTGTTGTAAACTTTGCCAGGCTGCTTGCCTAGAATCAAAGCACAGACGCAGGCCTTGGCAATCTGGGTAGGCTTGTAAGCACCAAGAATGTGGATCTTGGAATCGGCAAGGACTATTCTAGTGCGGGTAGCGTTTTCGATAGCGAACTGTTATAAAGATGTTAGCAGACACACACTAGGATTTTTTTTGTTGACGCCGGTATCATTCATCATATTTTATGTGACTGGATACTATGTGCTATGTTGGACGTACCTTTGTCTTTCCATCCTTTCCAGCTATACGACCGATAGCACGAGACAGATGGTCGCCCTGTAGTGTTTTGACATCCTTGATCTCGAAAGTCTCGATGTAGAGATCTTCCAATCTCAGAAGCTAGATGGACGTTAGAATTACTACAATGGACTTTTTTTTTTCTCCCAGCTAGCTTGTTAGTATTTTCAGCAACTTACAGCGATAGCGTCTTCAATTTCAAAGCCAAGAGAGAAGGCCTTGACGAAATCCTCGGCTTTTTGTAGTGCGCCAGGGTCAGTAGTGTGCTTGGAGTTGCGTAACTCAACAGACTTGCGCTTGGTGTTGAAGCGAGTCTGGATCTTAAGGTGCTCGACGAGTGGAGGGTAAATGCGCGGCCAGTTGGTCTTGAGCGGTGACAGGCGGTGCGGTGGTATCCGAACCTGGCGAGTCTGGATTCTGGTAGCGGCAGTCTAAGGCAGAAGAGAAAAGAGGTTAGCTACTGCGAGCATGTACTGATACATCGCCATATGGATTAGGAGCAGCCATTCTGTTCTGTGATGCGCCATTGATCGCATATAGACAGAAATATAACTGTGTATATTAGAGTGACATACGATGTCCTTTGCAGCCTCAAAGCGTGGCCGGCCCTCGATGTCCTCATCTAGTTCCATATCGGCGTCGTCGGTCTGGGTGATGGTGTTGTGAGCCTCGAACACGGGCATGGCAGTGTTGGCTCCCTCGAGCAAAAGATCATCGTCATCTTGGGTCTCTTGCATAATCTCTTCGACAACGGAGAAAGCAGCGGCGGCAGCATCAACAACCGCGACCTCTGCCGGCTTAAGTGCGGTAGGCGCAGGCATTATTGGTAGGACGGAAGGTAAGTGGTTGATGTATAATGTACGGAAATGTTAATAGACTCGGTGTATATTTCAGCGCCGTTGATTAAGATTTTATTGGAGGTATTGTGAGTCGGGCAATATGAGCAATTGATTGCGGTATATAAGCTAAGAAGAAAGAACTAGCAGTTATTCTACTATCGTCAAAATTTGGGTGTCAAGTCAAAGCAACGATGATAATTATCGATTTAGATCGAACTGAATTTTTTGGCGGGGAAAGTCGTGCATATTGTTCCACCAATCTTTTGTATGGCGAGAAAAAAAAGTAAGAAAAAAGTTAGTACAGATGAGCCTTATCGGCTAATTATCATTGGGCGGATAACACATTGCAGCTTTCTGGAAGAGCAGCGCCTTACAGGGTTTGAAGTTTTTCTTGCAGATTCAAGTTTTATTTTTGGGCCCAAAGCAGCGAAGCGAATCAAGTTAAGTGCAGCTAGTATTTTCTATACGTGCCCTTTTTTGGCCTTAAACGACTGACTATTTTTTCTCGTTGAGTTTGGCGCCTTAATTGGAAGCAATGCTTCATTGGTTACGAAACCAGACTAGCAGCTTCATAAACTGATTGACAAGTGTGACCTTATCTTGAATATTTTTTAGTCTGAGTCTTTGGTACTTTCATTATTATTGTTCTTCCCAAGTCCTGATTTCTGCGAATATAAACTATATCTTCTTTTCTCCATCGACTACTCAGTCGTTCATTTGGCTTGTGATCACGGAGTTAGTTCTGTGAGGCCCTCCACACCTGAAAATTCACAGTCCCGGCTGCTACTCGATTCTTCATCCCGACCAATCTTGAGCTCGACTTCTAGACAACTACCAACCATACTTACAATATCTGCCTCTAGCTTTTTCCCGTGGCCACCCCGCGACGTGGCTAGCTAGACGCAGACATCTTGAACACTATTAAAGAAGATAGTACATTTTTGATCGAAAGCCTGTGACGCCATTCCAACTGCTAGTCGCCAATGCTGCTGCAGTTGGACGATCATGACCCGAAACGATGTCTAACCGCTCGATCTCGGTCCTCTTTTACTCTCTCAACGTTAACACCGTTTCGAATTCTGCCATAAAGATCATTACTCAATGTAGTCCTGCAGCCTATCTACTGGCTGCTACACAGACGCCTAGAACACCGCTGTTTGCTTTTATACCTAGACAAAAAAATCTCTACAGTGGTAGTCTCACGCGGGCACCCCGCCATGTTGCCCCTCAGTCTCTACCATCCCGGAAACCACCCGTAACACATTCGATATCAACCTTTGTCGGCCCGTTGTCTCGTCAAAGCATTGCTTCCCACTGGCGCCCAGTCACCAAAGTCACTGCCGCTCCAGTAGCTAGTAGCAATATGCACACAATGCTAGCGTCAGCTTCGCAGAGCTGTCGTGCCTCCCGTCGTATATTGAGTCACACTCTATCAAACCTATCTCGAAACTATAGCAACACATCAATACTCCCTTCAAAATCCCCCCCCGAAAAACATTATTCGCAGCCCAATAATGATACCGCCGGTAACACTAGAGACTCAGCTACCAACCCTAAAGATGCAGCCGCTTCTACTACCGCCTCTCCGGCCGCGAATACTGATGGCAACCCGGCAACTATCGCACACCAGGTATCCAAATACCTTCACTTGCCAAATATTCCAACTTTCCAAGACCTTCAGATAATGAATCGCCCTTCCAAAGAGGAGCTTCTTGCCGCGGCAACTGGATTCTGGCAACGATTTACGGTTCGGTTTAAATGGGCTTCTATTCGAAGCATGCGCCCATGGAATGCCGATGAATGGGGTGCCTTTGTGTCTTGGTTCATGTTAGGTCATATCGTTTGGATATTGTTGGGAACAACGACGTTTTTCTCCATCATAATCTGGTCTATCAATACCGTGTTTGCTCAGGGTATGTAACTAGCACCTTTTTTTCACATAAAGCGAGCCTTATGCTTTGCGCAAAGAAAAAGTTCAGGATAGAATGCTAACATTGATATCTTCGTAGAGACCCTAGCCAAATGGATTGGCGACTATCTGACTCAGTCTGCCGGTGTCACTATCGTCTTCGAATCCGCTATTGTTCCAAAATGGAAGGACGGAGTGATTTCTTTCCGCAATGTTTTTGTGTCTCGTCGCCCTGGACAAGTACTTTCTTCTGTTAGCAAGGGCTCGTCTTCAGATGCTGCTGCCGTGGCGGCTGCTGAACGTCAATCGGAAGAATCAGCGACACCCATCACTATCGCTACCGACGATGGAAACTACACTCAGTTTGATGTTACCATGTCAACTGTCAATGTGACGCTTTCATTCCTAAAATTGTGGAATGGCAAGGGTTTATTAAAAGACGTTGAAATCAAGGGCGTTAGAGGCATCATTGACCGCACTTCGGTTCGCTGGCCCGACAATCTTGGCAACCCCTTAAGTTACCGCTATGAAAATCAGCCTGGTGATTTTGAACTTGCTTCGTTCAAAATGGAAGACTTTCTCGTGACTGTGCATCATCCAGATGGTTTCCGACCTTTCCCCGTCAGCATATATTCCTGCGAACTGCCTCAACTTCGCAAGCAATGGCTATTCTATGATTTTATCTCCGCTAACCATATGTCGGGCTCTATCGATGGCTCCCTATTCACTATCCATCCTCGGCAAGTTCAAACATATGGACCTGCTGCTGCTTTCGGTGCTCTTGGTGCGCACATGGCTGGCATCGGCCCACCGGAAGCCTGGAAAAAGGTTAGCCGTATGCGCATCGATGGGCTAAAAATTGATCATCTGAATCGCGGTGTACCCGGGGCCTTTGGTTGGATATACGAAGGGAATGTCGATATCGTGGCTGACATCATATTTCCAAACGATGAAGATGAAGGTCTTAGCAAGGTCGTGTCAGATGTTTATGACCACCTTGAGGAAATTGTCATCGCCAATCGTGCGAGGTTCCTCAAAGAAGCCCCCGAATTGCTTGATCGCACAGGCCTATCTGCTGTTTATAAGCCTGCTTTTGCGCTCCACGCCGTTCCCGAGGCTGAAGAAATTGAAGATCCCGAAACTCATCTGTCGGCCGTGCCATCATCGTACACTCTGCCTTCCCGCGCGCCTGGCTTCATGGATGATCACGACCATTTTGATCATAGCACCTCACCACTGTCAAGCCTGACCAATCAGGATGATCGTCGATATGCCCTGTTTGACCTACGCATCCACTTCAATGATGTGAAAGCAACTGTTCCTTTGTTCAAGAACGATCTTTCATATGTGAATCAAGCACTTGTGCGTCCTATCGTTGCCTATATCAACGCTAAGCGCACTTGCATTCCTATATCTTGCCGTCTTGTCAAGAGGCACAGCGACTTTCGTGGCTCATGGACCGTGTGGGACTGTGGTCTAATGGATGACCTATCAGCTGAAACATACGATGCATTTGCCCGAGATGTCGAAGACCAACATAACCGCGTACGAAGACTTCGCAAAGTTGGCTTCTGGACGCTATCTATGGCCATTCAAGCCCTCTTCATGGGCATGGCTGGCAGTATCATGTGAATCATGATATTGCGCCAAAACTTGACTGTCCTCACTACCTTTTGTACACCATTCTCCTCTCATGTTATGCCTACCCCTTACACATCAAAGCTGGAAGTTCTGAAGCTTATAGTTGCTGTATATCTCATTATCCTGTTTTCTTTTTTTTCTGATTGGGATGTCCCTCTTTCCCATGTTTATTTGGCGTTTGCGGGCTCATATGTCATTTTCTACGGTTCCCTGTTTCTTTTGGTAGGCGTTCACGGTGGCATCACATTTTTTTGCGTTAAGAGTATAATATCATGACATACATGGTCAAACATCATTGCCCTTCTTTATGTATACTATTTATTCACTATTCTGTTTCTCTGTCATAGGGTGCTGGCTTGTGGCATATGGTTGGTCATTTCTACTGCTAGTTTACTTCTATCTTACGCCTATTATCCCTAAGACAGTTCTTTAGCTGTTTTGTGTACAATAACTATATCTAATTATTATTTGTCGAATCTACGCGTGATATGTGTTATACATCAGCGCCTATTTTCTAGTTTTCGTCTTTCTTCAGGTTATGTTGTTATGCAAGATATCATCGTCCACAGATTCTTACTTTAGGTCAACATTCACGATTTCATCGTTAGGGTTTTTGACAAGGGTTTTGATTACATAGCACACTTAATAAAGGTTTATACTGCACTTAAGATTTAATTCAACTCTGTAATTAAATCTAAGGAACACTAGTATTCTTTTAGGTATGTGTGTTATCGCGATAGTATAGATATGCCCTCAACAAACCCCGAACAGTGGAAAGCAAAATACCATGATACAAATCAAGGGAATCCCATTTTGGGCATATGTGATCTTTGACTTTGCCCGTTTCCCCAATCGCCAGTTCATTCTGTATATAAAATTTATGGCATAGAAGAGTAAAATAGACAAGAGTAAGATGCACTGAAAATATCAAAGAAACCAAGATAAAGAACTAAAACAAGAGAGAAGAAAAAAAGGAGATGTAGAAGTATGTGTTGATGTATTGTTATTTGTATGACAATGCCTGGGGTCGTTGATCACATCAAGGGTATGAAGAGGTGAAGAATCAAGAGAGAAATAGAGAAAATAAAGGATAAAGTGAAACTTTGAGAGAAATGAATTTTTGGGTATGTTTCGACTAGATCGTTTACTTAATTTCCAACAGCTTGACGTCAAAGGTCAGTTGGCTGTTACCAGGGATGCCAGGCAAAGACTTGGAGCCGTAGGCTAGAGGGGCGGGGATGGTCAGACGACGCTCACCACCAATGGCCATACCGGCAACACCGATATCCCAACCCTTTATGACCTCGCCTTTGCCGAGCTTGAAGTAGAAAGGTTTTCCCTTCTTGTTGGAATCGAAGACCTTACCGTTATCAAGCTTGCCGATGTAGCGCATGCCGACGGTATCACCCTTCTTGGCGGCACGGCCGTTGCCGACCTTGCGGTCGTCAAGAGTCACGCCCTGGACAACACGCTTGGAAGCGGAAGTAGCGGGTTTGGCGGCGGGCTTCTCAGCGGGCTTCTCAGCGGACTTCTTCTCAGCGGGCTTCTTGGTAGAGGGAGTGGGGCCTTGAACAAGCTCAGGAAGAAACTGAACCTTCTTATCCCCCTTCTTAGCCTCAGCGGCAACGGATTTGCCCTGGTTGTTCTTCTGCTTCTTGGACTTGTCGGCCTTGATCAGCTCATCGAGGTTCTCATCGGCGGAGCGCTTCTTGCCCTTCTTGGAGGTATCGACCAGCTTGGGGGCCTCATCCTCAGACTCGATCTCGGTGATACGGGGGTTGGCAAGGTCGTCAAGCTCATCCTCCTCATCATCCTCGGAGTCTTCCTCCATATCCTCGGGCAGGCCGTAGTCTTCATCATCATCGTCGCAGGAGTCGCAGTCCTCATCATCTTCATCATCGTCAGTAGACATGACGTAGTTGCCGGTCAGGTAAACGTTGTGGGTACCACTGACGACAAAGAAGACAGTCTCACCCTCGGTGATGTGAATATCAATGGGCTGCTGGTAGTTCTATAGGGTTGTTAGTATGATCTCATTGTGATTAGTTGATTCAAACCGATGTACTTACGCGTTCAGTATCTAAGGTGCAGATAACGAACTCTTCAGGCTCATTCTCAAGGTCCTCATCCTCTTGGGACTCATCATCAGACTCGGTAGCAACTCCCTTGCCCTTATTAGGCTTGGCATCCTCCATATCCTCGTCATCTTCCTCCTGGGCAGCAGCAATCAGCTTAGCCAGAGCAGCGGCGCGAGCAGACTTCTTAGACTTGGAAAGGTCTGAAGGGCCGCCGTTCTCCTCGTCACTGTCCTCCTCATCGTCAGAAGCGTTGAGCAGGGCTTGAAGGGTCTCGTCATCGAAGTCCTCCTCATCGTCCTCCTCCTCATCGTCGAAGTTGGGGGGCATGCGGATAAGCTTCAAGGTAGAACGAGGGGAAGTGGGGATGTTGCCTTCGGAGTCAGCAACAGGGGCAGCAGCAGGGTCAATGGCAGCCATAGTGATGCGGAACTGTAAGGAGACTCGAAATGTTAGCTTTCTGTTATGCCGTGAGCAGAGTACAACTTGCGGCCGTGAAAGTTCTGCTGTCTGTTGACAGGACCCAAAACGCTTCAAGCACTGAGGGAAGGATGATACTTACGTGAGCCTCAACGCCGCGAGCAGCCGCGGGGACAAGAATCTCACCGGCAGGGACCTCCAGGCCATAGACACCAACAGGCAGGAAAGACATGATGGCAGATGTGTGTGCGTGTGAATTAGAAATAAATAAGAATATGCAAGGCGCAAGATGCAATGACGCTATGCAAACAAATGGTTTCGATGGCTATGTACAACAATAGCTATCGACAGACAAGAACTGGATAGTATAATGAGGAAGAGAGAAACAAGAAACAATTTGAGATATGGAGGAGAGATATAAGATCAAATAAAAACAAGAGGTCCGGGAAAAAAAATCTTTTGAACTGGAAGTCTCAAACTTTTTTTTCCTGCTGCTGTAAGGCCCCACTAAATAGCACTAGCCAGGGGTCGCGACAGCTCATGATTGGCCCGATAAGAAGAATAATGGGGCTTATCATGCTACGGCGGCGCCAGAAGTGATTTTTTTTTTTTCATGTTTGGCTTGCTCTGCGCAATAAACAAAACAAAGAGCACTATACAAAGAGAGTAAATATATCTTTGGTTCTACAGAAGTAGCCTACTTTAAGTCTATTATACATCACTACCTAGCTAGGCTAGATATATTTCAATTTTCTAGAATATTGGCCTCCCTGTACTAGCAGTAATCGGTGTATACGCCATCTTGAAATTGGTGATTATCTAGTCAAAAATGTTCGTAGTACTACATAGTAAACTATGATGCCGTATCATAAACTAGTGGCCGTTGTATATTGGGTTGTGGTTTCACCGCCCAACTAATACTACATACTAGCAATAGTAGTAGTACTTCGCAGGCCTTGCTCGTTGGCCATGGCAACACTATAGTTAGCTAGTGCTACACTTGGGTGGAGCAAGCTGTTTGGTATAAATAAAATGCTACCATAGAATGCCTATATATATAAGTCTCTTCATAGCCATGACCAGGTTGATATAGTGTGAAAACTACATAGTACATGGTCCCATAGCATTTTAGTTGAAAGAAGGATCTTACAGTTGAGATGAGCAAGTACGATCAGATTGCCCTTATATATGTACGAGGATATATGAAATTTCTTAAGATGATGATGTATTATCTTCGTGGTGGTCAAGTCAATTGGCCATGCATTGAGATGATTGAGCATAGTACTCAGAGAGTATTACAGTTTTTGACGTCAATTTGCGGGTAGAGTTGCGGTAGTTGAAGTAAAAGTGATGTTATTAAGTAATACATTATGGGAAAGACCGAGTATTAGTTATAATGTAGCAACTGATGAAACAAAAGAAAAGAAAAGGAAGCAGGCACTCTAAACCTCTTCTAAAGCGGCCAACTTGGCCTGTTTGCGAGTAACCTTCTTGCTTACTGCATAAGCAAGGTCTAACGTCCAAAAATGAGACGCCTGTGCCTGTGCACAAGGGATTGAGCCAAAGATAGGAGCAACAATCGGCACCAAGGCATAGTCTACAAGATTCTCGGGCCAAGTCCGGAACGAAAAGTGCATGTTGTCAGCAAGACCAGCTCTGACCATGTGGCGTTGACGGTTCGTTGCGCAAAGATGGTGAAACGATTCATACATCAAGAGGTAGAAAGCAACACCAATAAAACCAAATGCACGAAGAAAGTCATTGATGGGAAAGATCCAGCTAATGTTGTGTGTATCGGCGTGATCCTTTGTTAGCCAAACGTACAGAGCAGAAGTGATGACCATGATAGTCATGTGAAGTGGTAGGAAGTGAGCTTCAAACATGCGGTGGGCCATGAAGAATGTCCGTCCCCAATCGACAGGTTGAAGCGTATCATGTATGACATCAGAGAATATTCCTCTTTCGACTTGGCCTTCCTTTATCTCGGGGACAAAATTGTCAGATGCGTCGCCCATGGCAGTATGAAGAGGGCGGAAGGCTCTAGAAGTGCACTTGCGGTCACGCCACATCTCAACAATATGCCTAAGAGCATAGCCAGAATCAAGAGAACCCCACATATGGCGCAAAGCTTGACTGTACCGTGCTCCCATGTCCCATTTCATACCACGAAACCCGTTGTTGAAACCATTACCAGTAACGTTGGTCTGACTGACAGGACTGAGAATAGTACGGCAGGTAAGATTACCATTGAGAGCAAAGAAGCACTTAAGGTACATATGAAGATCCTCGCCGATAGCCTCAGCATCGCCATCCCAGCCCCCAACACGGTCGATGAGCTGAAGGGGCAGCGAGTAAACAGATGTGGGAGGGCCCACAGTTGATCCAGTGTAGAGGCCAGATATTCCACCAGCGCACCACATTATATCGGCAACTCGAACAACAGCCGGAACATTATCGGCATTGCGATCAAAGATGATAGGAGCAGCATATAGAGTTGTTGCGGCCGTATTAGGATAGGCTTCATGCATCTCGTTGACATGAGTGAAGTAGTCGGCAGCGAGGTGAGAGTCAGCTATCGCAAATCATGTTAGCAATCTTCAATGAACACATTCGACTGATACGATACAAATGCAAAGCTTTAGCGCAAGAAACTCATGGGCGGCATAGATTTGGCCACTTGATACAGCCTTTTTACTGCGGAATGAGTCTGTCAAGTCGCAATTTTCAATGTCAAGTTCAAGCTCGGGTATGACCTCGGGTTGGTGCCAGATAAATTCACTCCAGGGTTGCGTGTAAGCTGCAGGTTGCAAGCCCTTGCCGCCATGACCCCAGAAAAAACATATCCTATATAGAAAATATCCGGAGCATCCGGAAGTTCTCTTCGAATGATGCTAGGTTTAAAGAAGGCACGTTTCCGAACTTGGCGCCTTACATCGTTCATCTGCATCTTTTTTTTTTTTTTCAAAACCTTATTTTGACGACGAATTTTCCGGGATCAAACGTTGAATAATAGGTGATTCTTACCATCAATTCCAGTCACAATGACATTTCTGCGCAAAGCTACTGCATAGTTTTGACTGAGTTTGCGCGCAACCCAAGATTCATTACTGCCCTTGCCTGCGGATTCTCCTGTGAGGCTGGCCGGGTGAAGAGTGTATCTTATTTTACGAAACTTGGACGAGTATTCTTTCAAGAGGATAGAGGCCTTCTCAATAGCTTCAGACTCGCGTTGCTCCATACCAAGATAAATCTATTATCTGGGTTAGCTACCATCCTACGCAGTGTGTAACTTGAGGCAAAATTCGTATTGTGAGTTGCTACTTTCTGGAACTAGAACTTACATCGTAAGTGCACAAAGCAATCGAGTGTGATGCTAACACGTCTAGAGTCTCGCGCAATGTGTCTATCTCTTCTTTATAGTTGGGTATGATAATGGCGTGGATTATCTTATCGGAGAGCTCTTCTTCATACAAGGTAGATTCAACGTCGCCATCAACGCTGCTAGCGCTGGAAGAAGCATGCGAGAGTGTCGATGAAGAAGTAGTACTGAAAGCGGGCGATGCAATACTCAGCAATTCGTCACTTTCCAAAGATGCACGCGATCCACGACGACGGGTCGAAAAGTTGGAGTAAGAATCGACAAGACTGTTTCTAGCACGACGACGAACTCCATTCGTAATATCCCAAATTGCGTAACATCCACGGATAGGAAAGACAGAAACCATCAGGTGCATTAGCAAGCAGTAGTATGCCCAGAGAACGGTTAAAACCCCAGCACCCTGGGTCTCTGCAGCTGCACTCGGCAACTGCTGCTCATCTGGGTCGTCTGTTTTCGAGATTCGAGATGTCGGTTGTACCATGGATTCCTTGCACAAAATATAGACGCTCACTGCTGTTAGCAGAATCCAAGAGATTCCGCCAGCGCGACGACTACACCATGCAAAGATTGACATGCTTTCGAGTCGATCTAGTATTATTCAAAAAGCGTGGTGCTTTACGAAACTATCACAAAAAGGCTAGCGGCAGTGGTCAGCAACAACTTTCGAATGAATAATTATCTAATCTAAAAGGGTGACTGCCAACTCTCTGTGTCGGAAAATGGCGGTTGTGCTTTGATGGTACGCTATCATCGAATAGAATGGGAAAGACACCGAGCTACCCGTCGAAATCAACGTTGTGCTTATACAAGCAATGATGGTCAAGTTGGTCAGGCACAGCACCGGACCACGATCACCCTGAACTTGACACCGATAAAGTCACCGTGATTGCAACTTGCGTTGCGTGGGGCATCAGTATACAGTTTGTTGGCAGATGTATACTTCCGATGAAGGAGAGAAACAGGAGATGGCACAATAGCAAACAAGACTCACCAATGCCAATCAAGAAGATTGCTAAGATACGACAGATAAAACGTCGTGGATATGAAAGATATGAAAGATTCGGTCAAGCCCGGCTATCAGAGAGATGTATAAAAAGAAGGGGGAGAGGAATAGTTTTGATCTAGCTAAGCTTGGGAGAAAAAAGAAGAATTACGTTTTGTGGCAGACGCAACAACGGGGCCATTGATCAAAAAGGAAAGGGCCTACCCAAATGGGGCGGTCAGAGGCAGTGAAAAGAAAAAGACAAGAGAACGACGCTGCGGGCTCTGAAAGAACGAACTTTCGGCGCTGGGTGCCGTCCCATCATGAACATGGGCGCAAAGACTGGCTTAGAAGCTATCTGGAAGCACACGTCGATTCGTGTGGCTGTAACAGCTAGTTAGTCGCATCCTAGCAGTCCCAGGATTTCAACGTGTCTCGTTCTGCCGCCAACCAAACAAGTGGTAACAAGCAATGGGCTAATAAGCGACTAGTACTTATCAGTTGCCAATAAGGTCATCCAACAGCCAGTCCCGATGTTGTGTATTTGCTTGTTTCTATGTATATCTAGTGTGAAGAGATATGATGCCTCTTTGGCTTAGTTTTGCTTCTAGTTCTGGGCCAGAAACATCAGACTTAGAAGAGCTTAGTACATATCTATATATCTCATGGCCATTTTATCAACAATCCTTACAATCAAGGTCGTCTGCATCAGGCAGAGGTTCAGATATCAGCTATGGCCCTATTGAATAATAGCAATACTATCAAACTTTCTTACGCCTAGCAGGCATTTGATCTAGATGGGGTGTTAATCTTAGACTATGTTGTCAGTATATGTATAGTAATAATGAATGATGGGTGGGGTAGACCTATCAACAAAGCAGAATCAAGAAATAGGCAGCTAATAAATTTCCAGTAAATAATGTTGTTCAGTGGAAAAAACTCGTGATATCTTTCTTGCGTAAAATAGAAGGTACGGAAGTCACTGACATTGCCATATTCCGTTTTGAGAATATATAGCCTCGTTGTATGAGGCTGAAATGGCTCCAATGAGTATGCTCTTTGATACTCACACTACCAAGTACCTGTAATTGAACCACTGGAACATCGCAATTTGGATCTTACACACATCTGATACTATTTGACTTCCTGATATTTCTTAGCTATGACTCTCTATACAAGCCAGCCGCCTTGATCAGTTCTATAAGTAACTCTGCAGCCTAGTGTACTATATTTATGTTAGGTATACATTGATGAGAATACAATAGATTATAGAGCTACATAGTGAAGGTTGTTGATAGTGATTCGATCACATTTTTCCATCAGAAGCAGGAGTTTTTTTTTTACATGTAAATGTACGTGTATAGCTCATAATCCTATAGTATATGAAGTTCGCAATTTGACTCGATGAAATGCATATATCTTGCAACTATAATACAAAGTCCCTCCCTTGTCAGGCTCTTGTTCCTGTCACCTACTATTCTAGCTGTATAATAACAGACGGACTAGTAATTTGCAATCTAGAAAAAGTCGTGCTTTAGCCTCGCGAAAGTTAAGCCGCGCAGCAAACGAGAGGTCATAATTAAGCATGTTTTTTGGGGGGGTTTTGCGTGTAGCCACGAGACTTAGGCAATCGTCTCTCTCACCCTAAGAATAACTACTATCATTACTACTACTACTACTAGTGTATGTCACTCCCTAATTCTTCATACCCCGTTCCATGTATCTGACAGTATCAAACTTCCATGCCAGGACAAGCTTTCGATTAAGCGAGACACCATAATAGAAATTGCCGACTCTGGCCTGTGCAAAAATACACGGCCGCCGTTAGTTTAGTAGCACACAGACACGAATGTTCGATGAAGGAATTGACTTCACAGCCAATGTGATGATATCCATCCTGCACCTTAAGTTCTTTACCTCTTAGTATATTGCAACTGGTTTCAACACAAGATCGTCATACTCAAAACATACGTACAGATTTATTATCACAATGCAATTGCTAGCTGTCTCCCTCACAGCATGAAAGAGGCCAAATCGTCAAACACCTTAAAATCCCTCGGCACCAGCACTACTAGCCATAGGCATGAATGGAGCCAGTACAAAAATGCTGTCGTTATCAAAGCATACAAATGTCTAATGTATAGGTACTGTGTGTGACGTAAGAAAAAGAGGCCGCCTGCATCTACTGGCTGGCAACCAGCGAAGCCCGGTGTTTCTTTTAATCAGTCAAAGACATATACAGTACCAGCCAGTCTATGGCAGAGTGGTCAGTGTATCTATAAAATGGAAAGCCTTCAAAACATACTGATATACTCAATCCAAGGACTTCGTCAGTGTGGTTTAACAGGAAGCTATAGGTATATTTCCCGGTAAGCTAATCAAGAACACCATATAGTCTTCATCTATCGACTTGGCCAGCAACTTGTGTGATAACCTTGTTAATTGTTTCCACGAGAGCCAGATATACCCACACCAGGACTTATACGAGCTTACCATTGATATATTCCGTATCGTTCAGTTTTATTCTTCGCTTGCAAATATTCGATGTGCTGTATGTCTATTTGTGCAATACATGTTCATTTCCGGTGACTCACGGCGCTATTCTGTCTATCTATTCTACCGTGCATCCCGCTTGCTTAGACGAGACCTTTTGGCAGGGCAGTGCAATTGTGTGTTGCTTATGTACAGCTTTTGTATGCGGCTTGGTATGCCTCATATAGCCAACCATGGGCGGGTATGCACACAAACGCTGCACAGCCGATGGCCAGTTTCAACAGATCGCCGTTTCCGTAAGACTCTAGAAGCCTATATTTGCGAAGGAGGCAAATGGCTTGGTTTCGTTTGCCGGTTGGTGTTACAGGGAGTTTATTATCAGATATAGAGGGCTGGTGCCTTCAAATCCAATCAACTAACTTACTTCGATGAGTATCAAGGGGGTTCCCTACGGTTTCTGCCATTGTCATTATTGTTTCGAACTAGCTAACCCCTATTCATGGAGTGTCATAATGGCGTATCGCCTTATGATGGATACACGCAATTATAGTACATGCTTTCGTTGAGATGCAAGTCGGAAAAAGTAGAGCCAAAGATGAGAGGGGCAATGAGTGTCTCGTGGCATATTTTACTTCACCATTCTATCTACATACACAATACAAGTATACTAGTGAATAATCTCTCTCAAGGATCACGGCCACATCATCTAGTCATCCCGCCATGTACATATCAATCCTATCAAACAACGTAACACCTGCCATCATTTTCTAGCCATTCTGAATCCCAGGTTTGCCATCGTGATGATAACGACTACTGTATCTGGATCAAGAGTTCGCGATGATCTAGTCAAAAACTAACTAGGGCATTGTAAAGCCCAAACTTCTTATGATTCTAGAATGCTGGTTTGTCTCATGTGCCTCCAATGAGCATGCCCAACCCTCCCTTTCCAATTAGCATCTACCAGTAGAACATCTTCTAGTGTTACTTTTGCTCCTCGTGGCATTAAGCCCCCGCTTCCTAAATCGTACTAATTTAGAGACAACTAGCAGTTGTCATGCTTAGCTCAACTAAGCTTGAAGCTTGGATGGTTAACTAAGAATCCAGAAAACAAAACTAAACAGCAAACAAAACTACGCACGGAGGAAAACAACCCACCAAGTCAAGCCTAATTGGGAAACGGTACAACTTATGCTAAAGCCAACTTATGATAGAAAAGAAGAGATTATTATAGCGGGTTAGACTGAGATGTAAGATATCAATATCGATAAATGATGTAGTTATATGATTTTGTATAAGGTGTCTTTTGGTATTTATTTGTTTTTGGTCTTACTATTTTATGTTTCCTTGCCCTTTGTATATATCAAGTTTCCGTCCGACGGCCAAATTGTGTTTAGTCTGTCTTCCCGTTTGTTTCCTTTTCTTTTTTTTTCTATGTGTATTTTCATGTGCACACTTATATGTACCAAGATCTCCACTTTTCTATCAGTAGTATTACACCATTATTGCCTGTAAATATAATCAGTCCCATAAGAAACAAGGCATTATTATATTACTATTTAGTTTCAGGGCCCCATCTGGGCTAACTACCGCATTTAGTTGGTCTATCAGCCAATTAACTAAGCTGGAAGAAGCCGTTTCTCAATTTGGTAAAGCTCGCGGGGATAAATACCGCATTTGGCCAATCGCAGAGCAACTTCAGGACGAGAAAATTATCTATTTTGCGCAAATTGACGATTTGTTAATTGACAGCGAGCATTGAATCGTTCGGAGTACTTCTCATTTTAGCGTCATAAGTGGCACATTATCTATTGGGCTGTGCAAACAATCATGGCAGTGACTGACGGCATTATGTGACATCAGCTTTATTCCTTCACATATCTCCCAGCAACAGGCCAACAGATCATTTCTTTCGGCATCACAAACTTGGTCATTCTTACTATAATGTGCATATACATTTCTTATCATGGTAATCCACGCCAAGCACGCATAGCAGTGTCACTGTCACTGTACCTACAGCCGCAACTCCCCGGCGACTTACACGAAGTTTGACAGGCAATAGCTGTATCATTGGTGGCTGGCCAGTCAGATAAAGACTCTTGGTGTGCTTCCGCTATATGTGTACAGTGTGATGTTCAAACAGTGGCTTGCCGCCGGACTACTTATGCAAGCTAAATACAGTCATTTTATATTCTCCTTCATTCATCGATATCATATACTCTTGACTAATATGCTTGTTCCCATCGCTACGCCCGTATACTGTTTAGATATGTCTTGGGCGTAATTGGCCCAACTTGCTTATAGGGTATTTATTAATGTGCCGTACGTTCTCTATATCAGTAGAGTTTTACCCCATCACTATGTGCATCTATATCAAATATGTTACAATGTGCTGTTGCTTGGCCATATATCACAAATGGCGCTTGATAGCGTCCGTCCATCCACAATCAACAAATCCTGCTTTGGGATCCTTCGCAAGGCGCGCCGCTAAGCCTTTTTGCCTCTCATAACACATGCGTACATTTTTTGGGGGGAGTTAACTCGGAACCTCTTTTGTCTTTAGTTAGGAAAAGAACGCATCGCTTATAGATGCTACAATTTATACCTTGATTAGCCCAAATTCGAGCTTGGCTTCCCTAGTTCACAGTATATCCATTATTTCCATCAATATTACATCAACGCCCTCTTATCTAGATTTATCCCATCATTGTCGTGCTGTGCTTCAGCCTCTGTGATCTATATCTCCAGAGTTATGTTAGCTTAATCACATTGAAGTTACTAACAGCTTATGCTAGCTTCTTTTCATCAATCCTACCATACTAATTGTGCTCCCTTGCTAGTAGGCACAACTTACCAACATTCTCCCAACTTAATCTACAAATTTGGTTTCTGTCTAGGCTTCTTATGTTGTCTTCATGCTTAGGGTCAGGTTTATTTTGCGACTTAATATGAATATAGTATTCATTGTTGTTGTATGATACAGGGACGAGATAATGTTGTAGCTAGACTATACACTGGGGACGGCTCAATAGAGCATCCAGATAGTATACGTTCCAGTTTAACACCTTGATACTTGTATTATATATATATATATATAATATAGCCCTATAGCGGCGGAGATAGACTCAAATATATATGTAGTACAGGGTTGCTAGTTAATGTAAGAAGTGAATCCAATTATATATGGTGACGACTCCCAATATTGCTGTTGTCCTTCCCTCATGATATGAAGACCTTGAACATCTTTTTGCCTACGTTAACTTGCTATCTCTTCCAACTATATGAGTTTGGCCTGTATTCTTTGCTCTCATCGTAATTCGTGCGTCGCATGCCCAACACAGCCTATAGTGTTTTGCTAAACACATATATCTTTTAACAAGTCATGCGTTTCAAATTCACTTCTTGTCAAAATTGTGCATGTTAGGCCACGATAGTATCACATGATTCGATGATAAGGCTCGGTTTATCTTAAGGAAAAAAACAATGCTAGTGGCCACTTAGCTGACATCCGTATATGTTTAGAGTCACCCGAAGCCGAGCCATGCAAGGCTATTCTTTATAACTCCATGAAGTATATATCAAGAAGTTGACCGAGCTTATTCAAGTCTCACCAATTATTGTCTTTAAGTTTATATAGATGCTTGATTCACAAACTAGCGCATTTGTATAGAACATACTGAATGTTCGGCCAGTCCCTCATCTTCCAAATCCGCCTCCCTTGGTCAGCTTACCTACCAATGCATACATATATGCCAGGTCATATAATCATTCAAATACTTATATATAGCTTGTTTTGAGTCTTTATTTTGATATCAGGCAGTCGCTTGCGTAGGTATCATGCACGTTGCTAGCCATGATGTAATAATATCAACAAGTTCTGCAAAACCACAGCTGTGGCATACGTATATCATCCCGCTAGTACCATCTAGACATCAGTGTCTTTGGGGCTAGGTTGGCTGGTGTACAGTATAAGACATCTACTGTTGAAAAAAAGAGAGAAGTCGTTACATGTCGACAAAGAGACATGATTTGATATCGTATCGTATCGTATATCTAAGGGATATCCGGAGTAAATATTGTCCATCCATCACATGTCTATGCGTACAACGTTTGGCCCAACTACATACCTACCTATACTCGATATTATTTCCTGACATTGACAACATACATAATCCATATGCAGTCATTCCAGATATGATTATTGTAGTCATTCTAAGTAATCCGCGTACATGCTACAAAGCAGTAGTCAGTAATATCACCATCATCGAAAAGATATGGTTTTCGTCTGCCAGCTTATTGCACTTGTTTTCAGTAATTATTGCATCAAGTTGGAAATGCGAAAGTCATAAAAGCTAATAAACATAGTATGCTTATATTAAATTATAACTCTCAGGCCTTCTATCATCATTCCAGATAGACAGCTCAATAAGAGGCTCGTCTGGGTCGAGCTGTGATATCAAAATGTGCTTCAAAATAGAAACATCAACACCTCATCTATACAGCAACTTCAGGCGACATTCTCAAACAACTTTTGAATAGGTTTTGCTGCCTACAGTAGATGTTAGTTTCATATGTTCCTAGTTGTGTTGCGGAAACGCTCATGCTTCGCCAGATACCGATTATTCACGTAGGATAGATTATACATACGTCAATAAACTTCTCGAGGTTGATGTCGAGGTTTGAAAGATCATTCGCGCGTTTTTTGTTGTCCGCAATAAGCCTCTGTTTGCGTTTCAGTAGCTCCTGGCGTTGTTGCTCTAAAAGCTCTCTCTCTGTCCGCTCGTGCTCGATACGTGCCACCATAAGTTCATCTTCGGAAGTGCCTGCTTTTTCTGGAAATAGAGCGATGAACTCTTCAACTGGAATCAGGGGAAGTTTTTGATATGAATGGCTACAAAGATCATGTTAGTATATATTCAATGCATATATACCATGATATGCTGGTGAACTTACTCGTATGAAATACAAGCCTCAATCTCGCCCTGCAGATGTCGCTGTTCATAGTAAAGATTCTGCAACTTCAGATGTAGCCGGTCGATTTCTTGGCGGGCTCCCGCCGTCTCAGCCTTCGTCTCACGCGCACCCAAGATGGCGGAACGATTCAGTAGTCGTAAAGTTCCAAGTTTGCTTTCCAAGTCTTGGTATTTGGCAAAGAGAACAGCTTGCTGTTCATCGGTAAACTTGGTTCCTTGAGTCATACAAGACTCCAGGAGCACAATTAGCTTTTGCGCCGCGGCTTGCGCATCGTTGGAGGTTTTGAGGGTGCTGGCGAGGCCTTTATCAGTGATGATCTGCGATTTGACGTCCTCGTCCATTGTTTCGGTTTGTGATTTTCGGAAGAGTAATGGTCATGAATCTTCGAAGCACAGAATGTTTTAGTTTCGATAGTAGTAAAGATGACTATATTAGTCAAACTTGCGACACAAATCTTACAATTGATCAATGGTGGTTGTCGCAATCTAAAAAGGTTCAGCCTCGCAGAATGCATAGGCCCACTTAAAAGTTCAGGGTTTAGTAGCCTTACGTGACTAACATCACAGGCCTTGACCGATGAAAAGTAGGTAGTATGGCTCATATTTAGGCCTAATATTATTTTTAGTTACTACTATTCGGCAAATACTATACACGTTAAGTATAATTAGTTAAGATCTATCTCTCAATCATGAGCTGCAAAAATAAACATAATCTAGAAAAAAGTTCAATGCACTATTAGGGTTATACGAATTTTTTGCAAACTAACAAAACGACTAGTATTAGTATATTACGACAAACAAATAAGACGCTTTGTTAGAATATACGTCAACAAGGGATATACATAGATGTTGCTTGGATCGTCATCACCGGCTGGCTGCAAACGCTTGATTGAACGACGTGCATGCAGACCAACCGGCCATGTACTACTTTGTTGTTCTAGATATGTTGAGAGGATTGCATGAAAGGACGAAGGAAGAGGGGCCTTGCTGTTTTCGAAGCTTGTCTCGCCCTTCGTTGGGACGGATTTACGTTAAGCCGGGAAAGGGTTGCAGTTGAGTGATTAGTGGAGTTGTAGGTGCAACGGTGTCTTAGATTGATTTGAGAATTATATATCCCGCAGTGATAGTGAATGTATGAATGAATAAGAGAGAATGAGTAAGACGCTTCATTGTACTCGCTGACAGAGTTGGGGCTTGGGATATGGCGGAATAAGTCATGGCATAATGCTGTTGCCACAAAGCCCTGTTTGTTGTGCTTGGCGAACCGACCGTTTGTGCGGCATATAACAAAGAAAGAGAAAAGGAGGATCTTTCTCTTGTATATTCATTGCCTACTGCTACAGGCACCAACTACAATTGCCATCGCTTGACAATAGGGGCATCTGGAGTAGAGAAAGGGATACCAGACATGATGACATGAGGGCCTGCCAGAGACAAGCAAGCATGCTGTGACAACCGCTACCACAGTAGCTATAAAGTAAACAAGATACCATGGATAGTGTTCTGGAAAGTAACTCAAAGACCTCAAGCAAACAGAGTGAGCGTCCCGTCCCCTAAAACACAGGAGAAGGAAAAATTGTCCAAATTGGGCAGGCTTGGCCCCTCCACTAATGCGCCAACAATCTAGCGGACGGATAATCATTTTCTTGGACAGACACTGTCGCTTACAACCTTGCGCAGATTCTTGCTGTTGTTGGGGCATGTTAAAGTGCTTCTCTTGTCACTTTTCTGTCAATGCTCAGGCCTACTACTAGTATAGGGCATACTGGGGCCGATATTTAGTGAGGACTCGGCTGCTCTGGATGGTTTAGTGGCAACAGACCAATCTCCGATTATTAGCCGGCGCTTCTTTCTTTGGCTCCAGGTTGTGTTGATATGTACAGTTTCATTGGGAGCGACCTTTATTTGGATTACCTTTTCTTGATCCCCTTGTTTCTGGGGCGCATCGTTTGTTTGATTGATTGATTGACGGGACTAACTACCCGAATTACTTGCTTGAGTCTTGATTCTGATTAAGGATGGACTCTCACACTGTCTTTCTCTTTTTTTCTCTCTCGATTCCAAGATTCCTAGAAATCTACTAGCGTCTGTACCTAACTCGGCTGCTCACACCACCGTCGAACCGATATCAACCATTAGGTTGGCTCTACATCTTTTGTTCAATAACCCTTCGTTTGTTTACTTTGAACGTCCCTTCTGCCGTTCTCAACATCTCTATCTACACTTTCTCGACCGTCTACAGCAAGCTTCTCTTTATACTGCTGCTGTTGCGGATCTGTAGTATTGTCGTATACCACTGTCTTGTTGTATCATAAATACAGCCTAAACTAGATTAAGAAGCTGACGACCAGCCGAAACCGCACCCGAATTTTAGCACGCACTGCATATCGCACGCCCAAAATTGTATTTTCATGAAAACGAAACCCCATTGCCAACATGGAGGTTTCGTCAAATGTTACGGCCTTGTCTGCGGGCACAATCAAGCGTTGTCATGATGAGGCATGCTCTTCCGGTCTTCAGGTTCAAGATTCTCCGGTTCCAGCGACACAGCGTCGACGTCACACCCTTTTTGCACAAGGTCGACGCAAGTCCATTGTGCGCAGCATCATGGACGGCGAGGAGAACCTGCTGTTGAAGGTTTGTTGAATATTATGCCCAGTAGCGTGTATCTGTGTTCCAATACTAACTATAACCGCAGGTCGATGTCTTTCTGACCGAACTCGATCGCCGACTTCAATATATTGAAAGCCACTATGTCGAACCAGATCTCGACGAGAGCATCACTATTGCCTTGGACACCTTACAGACTGTTCGCAATCGTTGCGCTGCAGCTTCTGAAGAAGTTATTGGCGCTGGTCGCCGAAGACTACAAGTGATGGTTGAGACAATTGAGGCCGGATGTCACGAGGCTATGTCGGCTGCTGGATCACTCAACGAAAAGGCCAAGGTTGCCGTAGAGCTACTAGACGAGATGCTCAACGAGTTCGAGAGCCGTGCCTACAAGATGCGCGAACAAGGACTGGCATCAACTGCTGGCCATCTAGTAGACGAATCTTTGCGTATCATGGATGAAGGCCTGCAGAGCGCCATCCACGCTGCTGAGTCACTCGAAGACGCCATACAACGGGCTGTATCTCGTGCACGAGATCAAGGGCTGATTTTGTACGATGATTTGCCTGTCCCATGGCGTGTCAACCCTCATATACAAGGAGGTTACCGCTTCATGGAGAGCAAGGTTGACTGTGTCCGTAGCATGTTTGGCTTGTCCAATGAGACAATCAACATCTGGTCTCATGCAATCGGCTTTGTGATTGTACTTTCCATCGCTTGTATCGTTTACCCTATGAGCCACAATTTCCAGAACAGCACAACTACAGATGTGATCATTGCTGCTTCATTTTTCTTTACAGCTTGCCTGACCTTGGCCTGCTCAACCATTTGGCACACAATGAATGCAGTTGCTGATGTTGATGCCATTTCTATATTTGCCTGCATTGATTACACTGGAATCAGTGTTCTGATCGCAGCGTCCATTGCGACGACCGAGTGGACTGTTTTCTACTGCGATCCCGTCAGTCGCTGGCTATATATGTCTACCACGTCCATACTCGGTATTGGTGGCGTGATCCTGCCGTGGCACCCGTACTTTAATAAAGCGGAGATGGCCTGGCTTCGCGTTGCCTTCTTTGTTGGCCTTGCGCTGACTGGATTCTTGCCCATATTGCAGCTGAACTACACTCATGGCTCTGAATTTGTGTACGAGTTTTACCGCCCCATCTTCAACTCAGTTATGGTTTACTTTGCTGGCGCTCTTGTATATGCAAGCAAAATACCAGAGTGCTGGTACCCTGGAATGTTCGACTATGTTGGTGGTAGCCATAACCTTTGGCATCTCGCCGTTCTGGGTGGCATCTTATTCCATTACGTGGCTATGCAGGAATTCTTTTCAAGTGCGTTCGCTCGTGCCGAAGGTGGCTGCCCTGTTTACTGAAGACATATTACATGCTATGATTCCTTGCTATGTAATGCTCATATATCTATACTATTAGAGCTATGCATAATCATAAGAGTTAGTGAAAAGAACAGTAAGCGTCTTTTTTATTATGCAGTATATGCACTGCTACCTACTAACACCACCACCTGCTAAGGCAGTTCCTCGCCTTTCAAGTTTTTACACAACGACTGTTACGAAAACGGAAAGATGACGATTACGAGCGCAGCCAAGAGTATCACTAACATCTTTGAACTGAAAGGCTTTGCCTAGGCACAATGATAACAATTAGTCCATGTGAATTTCGCCTAAGACCTATCCTCTTCTTTGACTATATTATATCCATATTTTCATGATATTTATCTATCCCATCACTTTCTGGAGCATCTCGGCACATCATAATGGGATCAACCATTTTTCTATTTCATCCCTTCTGATATTTGATCCGAACGCAAAATATACATTTCTTTCCATGAACCTATCTAGACTTACGTGTCTTTTTTTTCAATTTTTTTTTTCATCAGTTTATTACCTCTATCAGTCCGTCGTTCCCTTCTCCTCTTTCTGTCCCCTTTATATTCTGGGGGAGAAGTTAAAAGGCCCACAACATCATCAGCTCTTTTCTTCTGCCTTCCTCATTCTCATGTTGCTTCTATTCCTTCTCTTCTCTCTTTTCTTTTTAACTAGTATCTTGCATCATAAACAGCGTAGTTGACTCTCTTTTTTTTTTTTTTTACCTTTTATCGAATATATATTTCCTTACTCATTTTTTTTCTAAAAATATCTTTTTCGTATCACTACACTATAGAATTGTTATAACAATTATCCTGCAAAACTTACATGCAACCAAAATCTCACTACCAATCTGAGAATATGCCGCCAAGCAACATTGACTTTCGTAGCTTGTAGTTGATATCACGGACTGTATGAATGGGTCTAGATATCTACTTGATGATTCCCTCCTAAATGCCGCTGATAGAACCTAATGAACGATATTCAAATTCGAATGATGATACTAGTATGGCATCAGATACCCCAGCTATGAAAACAGGTTAAAATACAAAAATATAGAAAGAGGCCAGTTTTCAACGAGCATGGTTCACGATCTCAGCGTAGATATCACGCGGTATCTTTTGCACAAATGAAATCGTGAGTCTCTTGATCTGTTCAGATTGGAGGGCCGGGAAGGAACGCAATAAGTTGCTCGGCCTATGAGAAAAAAGAAAAAAAAATAGAGTACGCTAACGTTAGAAGATATCAAACATGACAAATTATATGTGATACATTTTAGGTAGGAACTTACGTAGGTGAAGAGAGAATTTGGTCTCGCATGATGTAAAGCTGGGCTACGATGCAAAGAATGTTCAGGTGGGGGCCATAGGCGAATAAGAAGTCCCAGAGCTTGAGAACTTCGGGTAGCGGTGGTGTGCAGGCACTTAGGGTCAAGACTGAAGGGAAAGCGTAAATTTCTGCCCGTAGACCTTTGTTCAGCAAGTACATGCTAAGTTGCTTATCCACGATAGCGAGTACTTTATCAACAAGGGCCAGGCCACGATGAACACCCTCCATAGCACCCCGGATGTATCCGGGACATTCGCGAGTCAACAAAGCATAAAATGCAGTGAAGGCCTCCGCTTCGCTTCGCGCGGCATATAAGAAAGGTGCAGCAAGAACGTTCATACCCTGAACATAGGTGCCTGGCTCAGTAGGTGCGTCTCGCTCTGAGCCTTCAGTGGTTAACGTCAATGCGCGAGCACGATTTATCGCTGCCGGTGACGAATGCACAGAAGACGGTTCCCCTGGACTAGACTCCCGGCGTCCGATGCCGCTACTACCAATGGTAGCGCCTGCGGCTAGCGAAGTACGTTCGCGACGAACCTTTTCGCGGCCGTCATGGAGACGCCATGCTATGGCATTGAGAAGTCGTATCAGACTAGCTTCGCTCACGCGGCGACGGAAAAGAGGATCTGTTGTTAGGGTACGGAATGTATCATTACGAATCTTAGCGTATGCAGGCGATGCTCCACGGTGGATAAGTGACAGGTAGTCATCCGTGGATAGGATGGGGGCGTTGAGAAGAATGAGCCATGCATATATGCGCACCGAAGACTATTATTACAGTTAGAGAAAGACAAGAACGATGCCATATGTAAAGCCACCGAAGTAAGTGGGGTTGACTAACCATTCCATCACTGTCACTCTTGATTCCCTCTTCCAAGATCTTGTACCGCGCTGTCTCTAAGGTCCCCAGGTAGTTTCCATCTGGGGGGCCGTCGCGGA
Source organism: Endoconidiophora laricicola (assembly GCA_001640655.1). NCBI lineage: Eukaryota > Fungi > Ascomycota > Sordariomycetes > Microascales > Ceratocystidaceae > Endoconidiophora > Endoconidiophora laricicola. Next base: position 76,145 of record LXGT01000040.1, read on the forward strand.
TGATGGCCTGGACAGACATGCCCAAGTTGGCGTACTGCAGCCTCTTAGGCTTTTGGGTCAACGGGCTTTCATCCACGGACATTGGCGAGGGACAGTTAACATCGCTATTCGCACGGATCCTTCTAGTTAAGGGTGAGTTTCCAGCCGACGCCGGCGCATCTTTGCGCTTCGGTGAGCCATTGCGGGCCAGCGGAGAGGATTGAAGCTGATTCTGTGGTTGAAGGTGCGGCGCTATGGGGTTTGCCGCCGAAAAGAGTGGTTGCGATGTCTGGTGGTGTAGCTGATGGTACGAAGAAGATGCCGCTGTTGACTGATAGAAGCCGGGTATAGAAGATGACGTCAACGAGGGCTGGGGTAGCAAAGACTGGCGACGCTGCGAAGATTGAAACAGCTGTCGCTGTTGAGCAATCAGACCATCCACTGTATTTATGGGATAGGCTTGGCTGGCAGCCTTCGCACCAAGGCTGTGGGCAGATTGGAGCTTGCGCAAAGTGCGCTGGGTGCGCGGTGAGGCTGGCTGCTGTAAGTCAGCCATAAACATTGACGCAGGAGGCCGGATAGACGATGGCTGCGGATTATGGGTTGGACTGGACATTGTTGGTTGAAGTATGTGTGCGTTGGTGAGGTAGAGACTATGTAGAGATCTAGTAGTTGGTAATGTTTATATGGTCGTGAGATTGGATCGTGAAGTTCGTGATAGCGTGCGGAAGATAAATGTCGTAGGAAGGAATTTTCGAAGTATTTTCGTCCTGTTGTTTCCTCGTTCAGTCGAAGTCGTGATGGTGATTATGTTGTGGCTTGGCTACTTTTGATGATATCAAGCAAAGGCTTAAAATTGGATGCGCCGATCGCTTGGTGGGGTGATAGCGATACCCAATATTCTAGCTCGAGATGTCGTCCCAGATTTTTTATTGAATGTCTAGTTTGTTGATGTTGATGTTGGTAACTGGACCCTGGTGTTTGTTTATGTGAATTATGCTTGTTTTGTGCACAATTTATGTTGAAGGCTAGCAGAACAACCCCAGCCATCGCCGGGTAACCGTAAGCCACAGCAGTGCGATTTTGGCGGTTAGCGTGCTTATCGTTCTTTAGCGCGTTCATTCACTGGCTTTGTGCACCGTCAAGCTTTTTTGTCTATTCCTTTTATGCAAGGGAATTATCATATTTATATCGAACCAACCACCTCAACATCCGTTAGCAAGAATAAGATGCAATAATTTGTACAGAAGGAAATATTATAGCTTTTTAAGATCCTAACGTATCTAAATACGATTTGGATTTGAGATTATCTGCTCGTGTTGGCTGTTGGGCGCGGGGAAAACTCGTGCTAAGTAGTATCATATCTTGATTTTGGAAGTCAAGCTGAAATCTGCGTTGGTCGACGGTACGATGATAGAGCTGAGCGTACTATATATATTCCATTTACATTTTTATTACTACTGCTTGAATCGCTTGGTATCCGTACTCATTGTCTTTTCATTTTACGATCGACGTAGCTAAGCAATAGTATAATACTATAAAGAAGCAGGGACGATAGGAGCAATAATAATAATCTCTAGACTCACTGCTGCCTCTGCTAGGCAGATAATGGCAGAAACCATCCTAGGAGCTACTTGTATACCACAAACCACCGATCGCCACCACTGAAGCATTGTCAATGATGGAAATGAGGGCCCGTATGAATCCCGGGCAGCGGGTACCGTAACCGGAGTGGCCACGGTGAGAAAGTCAATCGCCACCGTTGAGGTTGCTGTACAGAGATAGCAAAGAACTGAATAGCTGAAAACTATAACAGCTAGAGAGTATTTATATACGTTATTATTATTGAAAATAATCGGCAGCCTGCGGTCAGCCAAGTCTTAGTCAATTGCTGTAAAATTATAGCTTACAAGAATTTCCTTGTATATGATGATATATTTGGTCTATCCGAAGTATAGTATCTTGTTTAGTCGTATAATAATGATGATAGTATTCAAAGTATACTGAACTAACGACTCTAGACAGACATTATTACCCGTAAGCTAGCTACTTGAAACTTCTAACATAACTGAACAATTAGAAGTTGGCCGACTAGGTCGGTGTTTAGTCAGATTGGTGTTAAGTGGGACTGATTATTAACCCTAGAAGTAGGGTATCTCGTTAATCAACAAACCCTGTTTGCCCGACTCACCGGCCGAATATTCACTCATAATCATGGATGAACTAACAACTATACGAGGAACAGGAACCCTATTAGTCCTTAGATTGAACACAGACATCATCAAACATTCTGTACACCACATTATTAACACGACGTGATCGTTACATAGATATGATGATGATGTACTATATTCAGAGTCTACCGGACTCAACGATAGCATACGACTCCAGGACTGACTACCTAGATAGATATCATGGCTACCCGTAAGCATGCTGATCAAGCTTTCGACATACTTCTATTTGACTTTACTGCACTATTATTTAGACCTTTTGTTTACCATTCAAGCATCGGACTGTCTAGGTGTCCCTGGCTAACTCCATACTTCAACAATGTCTCCCAACCCCTGAGACTTGTTTACATATTTATACATATTCTATCAATCAAGTTTGTTTTGCTTCAAATTAGAGATCTTAGTTGTTGGTATAATTATCTCCTCTCTAAGTGAAGGCGAAGCGTTAAGCACCTAGAAAACCTAATTACGGCAATGCGTCTATCGAACCAAGAGTCACTAATAACCATCAACCCCACCTAAGAACTTTATGACTACGATGGGCGACAGACCGGGGGGGATAAGAGCAGTAGCCGGAGTTTGTAAATTATGCAAAAATTCTACTGGTGGAGGACCGGTAGTTTTAGGTGCGTCAGTAGGCACGCTGGTGATAGTCATACTCTCTTCTGTAGTCTGGGAAACGCTTTGTTAATGGAAACTATTGTGTGGCGATCAAGATAATTGGTTCTATTGAGAAATGTGAATACTGCGAATGATAACTGAAACTCGCCTTTATTAGAGGTTTTAAGTTTCTCTACGGGTTTAGTATTGGCTAGAAGAAATTAATAAGGGGACTGTTTTGAGCGGGGGCGGCCGGCATCCACCCACGTAACTCGATTTCAGGTCTAAGATGGAGAGAGAATGTAAACAAACCAGGCAAGTAAGCTCTCCATCTTTGAAAACCGTAATTGTATATATATTTAACGTCTACTGGAATCACGGAGATTATACGACGCTTGAGAAACGCTAAGTACTATAACAAAGATGAAGGAAGTGACATGACATGGGGCTATCCTTCGCCCAGAAACACTGTAGTAGTAGTGTGGCTGATCTACAATGGCGCAATTAGCTAGCTAGATGATGCAACTGCCATTTTGACCTCAGAATTTCAGACGACCAGGGCCGTAATTGGACGGTGCAAATTGCATCACATTTACAAGTGACTCGGCTGTCTTAAGGCGCGGACATCATTTGCCTTGTTATGGCGATAGTATCGAGCTGGCATTCGATAAAGGCCGTCTTTGGGGTTACGGGGTGCTGCAGATGCAAGCTGAACAGTCTTTATAGTCGGCGAACGTTGATAGGTGGCACGCCTCTTATATATACCTCATGATAAGTAGTTTTATATTAGCGATGTTTGCGAAGTGTGGAATGCTACATGTAATTTTCGCTAGGTGACAGAGAATCCCAGCTCAAGGCTAAGCCGGGCGACAGACAAACTGGAGAGCAAGTGGTCTGAGAGAGTCAGGGATGGAAGGTTGCTTGAACTGTTGGTGGCGACATGTTCTTGAAGTGACCTGACAGGCGTATCCACGAAGAAGCATTGTTTACTGGTATCTCGTCATAGTTAACTTCTAAGAGTAATGAGTAAGTTATGTATTTCTTTTTTTGGTTTCCAGAACAAAGAAGTGCGTCACGATGCATGCCGTCGGGATATCTCATGGCGCAGAGCATTGGGCGCGAAGAATGCTGTAATGGAATCACGGCGATGCTATTCAAGTTTGTCAAATTTAATGTTAGTATCCTGCTTAGTATGCTCTACACATATACTAAAATAAGTATATATGCGCTAACTAAAGGCGTACGCGTTAATTCTTACCTCTCCATATAGAGCATGGCGTGGGACTAGCGTCCTTCGGCCAACTTATGGAGACCTATCGGAGCTGTAGTACCACCATATTTGATATGGAGCCTGGAATAACAATTATGAGGAATCTGGGAGTATTAGACAACAGGGCTGACTGCTTTATCGGTAAGTGTAGCAATGGCAATTGTTCACTCTGGGAAGGGCCTAGAAGTTTCTCACACAAAGGGCATCTCTGGATGGCGTGATACTAAGACGAAATGTCGATGCCGTGGGTTGCGAGATTAGCTTGTCCTGCAGAAGCAGCTAGAGTGGGACGAGCCGCATTCGCTCGCGTGCCTGCTGACATGTTTTTGGTAAAGTCTTTTGAAGATCTTACCTAATACTTTGCAAACGATTCATAACAATGGTTAATAGGCTTATATAGAGTTGTCAATATGCGGCTACATTACGAAAGAGAAACAGAGGACACGGAGAAAGCGATAGGAGCGTGGGCGGAGGGAATGTGATTTGTCTTTGTAAGGTAAGACGTGCTCTAGACCGTAGAATAATGTAGACAGTGCAGATATATTGTGTGTCAAATATCGATCTCAACGAAGAAAAGAAGTGGTCTTGAGACGTGTAATATGCCCCATAATCGATAGTAACATTGGCAATGAGGTTCTGTGTCGTGGCAATATGTCAGCCATGACATCTTTACCTGAGAAGTCACGAATAAATTACTTTAAGCGCCATGTACATGTGCAGGCTAGAGCAGCTTAGCTCTCGGAGGATACTATGGGCAGTAACAACTACCTACAGTAATTTAACTTTATGTAAGACTGACTCCAACCTTTCCCGAACGAAGCATCAGAAATGTTTCCATGTTGCTTTGAGTAATAAAATCAAGGTAAACACCCCTAAACCTATTAAACATCCACTACTTAACATAATGATTACGAGCTGATTTCTACCTGATAACTATGCTAATTCTATGAGCTTGGTTTTTTTTAGCTACCTGTAACCACCAGAAACCAGACATTATCTTCAGTTTATCCTGGGACTGGTGTATTGAAGGAAAGGAAAGAGACTTAACAATGTATAAGCAAACAACCCCCACAGAGGGAAGAGGGTAAAACACGCAAATATAAGATAACTTAATCAGGCCAATCTCATAATATTCAGACTAACGGGCATACTGCATCTTACGAATTCGGCTTAAAGATCCTCGATGTTGAGGTGGAGCAAGAGACGTATATATAACATGTCAGAAATGGACTTTTCGATACCTGATGAGCCAACTGAGATATAAGGATATTGAAAACTGGCAGTGGCTTCGTTTCAAGTAGTGTAGTAACTGTTGACGAAGTTTAGCAGAGACAAGCTATTTGATATACCCCTGCTTGGTGACACTGGCTCTGCCCTATCAAAATATACTGTCACAAAGCTCTCTTGATGCCTTGAGATAATGCATAGTATAGTAGTAGTACCGGGACTGATCGATCAATACAGCATGCTTTCTAACGGCGACTTTAAATGCAAGGGTAGCCTGGAAATCCTTCTCACGTCAACTGCAATACCAGCTTGGTAGATGCCAAGATTCCTTTAAAAGTTTTACATGCTCCAAATATCGCAGCGATGCTCTCTGTAGTGCCTGGAATCGCTAGATAGGTTCATGTCTTGGAGTAAATAAGAATAGGGCTATACACAAGAGTCAGCAATAGTATTCAAAACTAAAATATAGAGGATGGTAAAAAGTACCATTGTATCACGATAGGCTTGTAGTTTTGTGAAAGAGAGGCTGCAACAGTCAAATAGTACTATTGAGGTCCGTATAGTAGGGATGCTAGAAGGGTTGTTGACTGAACTTGGGATGGGGAAAAGTCAGCACGCATCTACTGCAGAGTAGAGCAAATGAAACACAGGCTAGAAGAGATAGGTACGCTTGATTATCAGATACTCGGGTATATAGCATTGATCTGGGGGATAAATAAGAATTACACAAGTAGCTAGAATGCACGGAAAGGCCGGTACATGACAGAGTTGTGGCTGATGATTGATTTAATAGGGCAGCAATGTTGATCTATCGCTATTAGTCATTCATATGTATATGCTAGATCATGTAATCGCTGTCGCAAATCATCACTTTCGCAAATTTGATGGCATATACTAAGACTAGACGAAAACCAACCCAATCAGCCACTATCAAATATCTGTTTGGGTTTGCGGAGAAAGGTGATGATTGCCTCACTGTGCGGTTCATGGGTTCAGTTAGTCAAATGGAAGCTACAATAAGTGAAGCTTGAGTCGCTGGCCATTATAAGCGCTTGTCCAAGTATACAACCCCGTATGCTAATAGAGGGTTAGGTAGTAAACTTTTAATGGAACTAAGCCGAATTTACAAATATTTCAGAAAGCAAGTAACAAGACATGGCCTATCTTCTGTATCAGGACATGTGTTATAGAAAAGATGGTTAGTATTGTGATCAATAATGCTACAGGCTCATCTTACAAGCAGAACCATGCGAGATATAACATGCTGCTTAGTATAGATGTGCCTCCAGTCATTTTTGTACATTCATCTTTCGAATATTTTAACTGTTACACGTGATGTTGAGAGGCTTTATTGGCTTCTTGATATGCGCCCTTAATTTTCGTCTTGCCTGGTGGATATCCAGATCTCGCGGTCTGTTGACATCTTGACAAAGATATCTGTACTCAAGGTTGTCCGTGCCTGATGACCACATCATATGCAAGAACACTGTCACGCACACAACATTATCTCACCTTATATTTATCCACCAGTACAGTCTAGCCTTTGAGCAGCAGTCGCTGAATACGTTTTAGAAGATGAAGGCGTGGTATACTTAGTAAAGCAGTGTTAGCTCTAGTCCGGAACTATACTGTGGAACAAGGTTCAGAAACCTTAGCCTATGGCTCTTCTAGCTACAGAATGATTCGGAGGGATATGCTATTCCTGCTGTGTATCTATATCATTTCTCACCGCCTTCCCCATATTGTAGTGTCGATTGGACAGCTTCACACAACACCATTTTATACGCCCTGATTAGCGCTTTCGAATGATATGAGGACTGATTTGGAGGTTGAATGGTTGTGACATACTTTTTGATGTAAAAACTGTCGTCATCTGGTTGGAGATAGCACTGTAGGCTGCTGTACACTAGTGTGGCTGTAGTATAAATATTAGTGGTCTACAGCAAGCTTAGCAGATCTACATCAACAAGTATACTTATGAGTACTCATACTTATTAGTGTAGTTGCCAAATCATTATGGGCAGCAGTGCCATTAGGTTTGTCTCTTGATTGTCTTCTTGAGCTATATTTTCACTTACCCATCGCAATCATAACAACTCTGACTAGAATTGGCCCTTAGTAGAGTCGGAACTACGTTCTCGCCTAGTAGTACATTAGAAACAAGCTTTTGCCAAGGGATATGACAAACTCCATAAGACACACATCAAAGATAAACGAAGGCTTGTGAAGCATCGCCAAGTTTTTGACCTCGTGGTGGAGGAATAGCCCGAAGTAATAGTACCAAGACCTCGGGCGGGCTGTCATTGTTTCCGTTGCATTGTCCCTGGAGGTTCACTAGCGGGTCACAGTTCTAGAAAAAGCTTCTTTGCTTCCCTTTATCTATTGCGTGTATCTAACCACCCTAGCCACTAAAAGGCAAGACAAACAGAAGCAGATCACGATATGGGATGTCAATTTGAGCAGTGGTTAGCGAACTGTAGCATTTTTTATAGACATTCGGATTTAACCTGGTCGACAGATGCGATTACCTAATTACTCAATAGTCAGAGAATTAGTAAATATTGAAGTAACGAGATATATTGGTAGAGACGAGTAGCGAGAGTATGCGTGGCGTAAGCAAGTGACGGCACAGAAAAGAACGACTAACAGTAACAAAAAGAAGGCTCAAATCTCGTCATCGATGCAGCATTTTGCGAGATGAGAGCTATGACTAGGTTATAATCCTGTCTAAGGCCTAGCTAGCTTAGCGACTGACTACGGTTGCTGGAGGTCACACTAGTATTAGCAGTAGCACTAGTTATTAATGTTGTTACCCCGGCTGAGAGAAGCAACAACTTGGTTGCAACCTGCCCGCTTAATCTAGCGCCTATATCAAGCCATGCGCTCTATTAGCTGCCATTTGGTGTGCGTCGCGTTCGCTTACTGATGTTCTAGGTCTGTACAATAGGCACGGTGACAATGACGGTGGTGATAGTTTCTAGGAGACTCAATGTATGTCGATTATTGTTATGATTATCTTACTATATTGATCTCTCGTCTTTTTGTTCGCCAGTTCGTTAGGCATAGGATTGTTTGCCTTGCTGGGATAGAATTAAACTAACTTAAGGGTATGAGATTAGAAGCGCATCGTGGGCAGGGTTTTTGACGTATTCAGGGCAGGGGGCCACCTAGTACAGATAGTACGATAAACAGGAACAAGTTAACGTCTCGAGAAGCCAGAATCACCTGTCTACAGAACGCTACACATTAAGAACGACATATAGACAAAGTGGAGCGCCCATGTCTTGTTTGTCTCGGCCTTCATTACTAGACTCAGAATTTCGTTGGTGAGGCAAGGATCGATGGCGACATTGCCCCTCCGCTCCAGATCCGACTAGCGGGTGAAGAAGAATTTTCTTAGCTTGTTGTCTGAGTTTCCAGCGCCGTTAATAAGCAGCCGGAAGAGAAGGACAAAGGTAAGTTGTTCAAGGGATGAGTTCATTTAAAAAAAATTACATTTTTCATTTGGGCTAAGAAGGTTGCTTGATGCTTGATTAATAGTTCATACAGATCACACCGACACTTATAGGATAATGAGAAATGAACAAATCCTAGTTGATTAAAGTTAGTTGACTATGTCGTCTGTCCGTGTAAGTTGCTGCTGAATTTGCCTTCTTAATCATGCAATTATAGCGACAGCCCGCCAGCAATGAAACACCTACACGCTTGGGACATATGCGACGACTAGTTGTTTTCACTATTAATAAAGCAAAATATAATAGGTATCACGGTAGAAGCACGTTAGTCGCTTCTATATGTAGGTGTTATAGAGCTAGAGCACGTTGTGCTAGCATGCGATCCACTGTACTAACTGTTACCCACGGGGGGGGCTGACTGGCGTTAGGCCCCCCCTGTATATTAGCTCGGCTTTATTATCGAGTTCGTGGTAAGATGCTGCTTTGCTCAGTGATCTTATTGCTTATAGTTCGGCTTCCTCTCCGTTCTTGTTCTTTTCTTGTCCTGCCCTATTTTCGTTCAGTCCTTTCCACATCATTTTCCTCTTCCTCGTTGGCTTCTGCACTGAGCTTTGCCTAGAGGAGAACTTGTCTGTCTACTTTGTTTCCCCAGAGCCTTTTCAGTTGCGTCAGACGACCATTACGTTGCTTTGCGGGGGTGGTAATATCATATCTTGTCTCTTTTTTTTTTTTTCCTATTTTTATTGCTTAGCATCTCACTCGTCTTGTCGCTTTCAGCAACTGCTCGCTTCTGGCTTACACGACAGCTACTCTGCTTCTTATATCGTCGCTCTCCCGCTCCATCTGCACCTTTTATACTTAGACGTCTCTGTACTCAAGCAATATTCAACCCTCAGCTCTACCCCCGTTCTTGTGAGACAAAATATATGTTATTTCCAGCAAACAAACGGGAGTTTGTCTCTGTTTCTGCTGTTGGAGAAACTTAAGCTTCTTTTGCTGCAGCTGCTCTCCAACTCTCATCTTGAGTTACGTATTGTGCTGAGATCGATCGCTTGTGATCCTGTAGGAAATACGTCAGTATCTGTTTGCTTGGTGCCGCTGCCACTATATCGACCGGCCGGCGTATATAAATAACCCAAGTCTTCTGAACTTGTGCACACGTCAGTAGTTCAGTCGCAACACATACTTTCTCTTTATATCAAAGCCGTCCTTTACCATGCCGACAAAGGCCAACCAGAGCGGCCGCGTCTTGGCCAAGGTCCTCGGCATCCAGCTCGACGACCACAACAATGCCGACAATGTCACCCGCGGCGAAAGCGTATTCTCTATAGCCACCACCGACACAGAGGTCTTCGTGGAGGAAGAACCTACTACTGTCGAGTGGATGCGCGACCAGGTTCCGTCTGGCGAGCTCTTCACAGCCTATTTGCTAAGCCTGTTTCCCTTCCTGCAGTGGGCGCCCTTCTATAACCTGGCCTGGTTCACTGGAGATCTTGTTGCCGGTAAGTCTATCTTCCTCTTTGTCAAGCTCTTCTTCGTCGCCCCCGTTTTGTTCACTGTCGGACATCCGAACTGTGAATGCCTTGTTTGGAACTTTCCTGCTGACTAGGGGGGGGGGGGACATTTGTATACTAGGTTGCACTATTGGCGCCGTCGTCGTGCCACAGGGCATGGCTTACGCCCTGCTAGCCAATCTTCCAGCTGAGTACGGCCTGTACTCATCGTTTATGGGTGTCGCACTGTACTGGATCTTCGCCACGTCTAAAGATATCACTATTGGTGTAAGTCTCTTTGTCTTCGATCTCCAAAATCACACAAATTATAAGGCCTGCTGCCGCACCTGGTCTGGTGACATGCAGACACAAGCGCGCACATGTAGGCCATGTAAGATGAAGATACGCCATATGCAATAGTACCGCTAACCAAACTCTTTCTCATCTGCGAAACAGCCTGTTGCCGTCATGTCAACACTAGTTGGTAACGCTATTTTGGACATCCAAGACTCGCACCCTACCATCGTTGCGACTGACATTGCAGCAACTCTAGCCATATTGGCCGGCGGCATCATCTGCTTCATTGGCTTGGTGCGCTGCGGCTGGATCGTCGACTTGATCTCGCTAACTTCGTTGTCAGCCTTCATGACCGGCTCTGCGTTATCTATTGCTACCGGCCAGATCTCTTCGCTCATGGGCTTGAGTGGCGTCAGCACGCGCGATGCCGCCTACCTGGTCTTCATTAACTCTCTTAAGGCGCTGCCTACAGCTAAGTTGGATGCCGCCATCGGCATCACGGCCCTGACCATGTTGTACCTGATTCGCTCTGTCATCAACTTGAGCGCCAAGCGGTGGCCGCAGCATCAGCGCCTGCTGTTCTTCATCAACACGCTGCGTACTGTCTTTGTCATCCTCTTGTACACATTGATTAGTTGGCTGGTCAACATGCACCGTCGTAGCGACCCTGCCTTCAAGGTTATTGGACACGTGCCGCGTGGCTTCAAGCACGCTGGAGTGCCCAACATCAACCAAAGCCTGTGCAGTGCCGTGGCTTCGTATCTGCCTGCCACTGTTATTGTCCTAGTTGTCGAGCATATCGCCATCTCCAAGTCCTTCGGCCGCATCAACGACTACATCATCAACCCGTCCCAAGAGATGGTTGCCATTGGGGTCACGAACCTGCTTGGCCCCTTCCTGGGCGCTTACCCCGCCACCGGCTCGTTCTCGCGCACTGCTATCAAGTCTAAGGCTGGTGTCCGGACTCCCTTTGCCAGTGTCATCACTGCCGTTATCGTAGTGCTGGCTGTTTACGCCTTGCCCGCTGTCTTCTGGTATATTCCGAAGGCCGCTTTGGCTGCTGTCATCATACACGCTGTCATGGATCTAATCACACCTCCCAACACCGTGTACCAGTTCTGGCGCGTTTCGCCCATTGAGGTGCTCATCTTCTTTGTGGGCGTGTTTGTCAGCATTTTCTCGTCCATTGAGAACGGAATCTACTCCACTGTCTGCATCTCAATGGCTGTCATGCTTTACCGCATCTTGAAGGCTCGTGGCGACTTCCTAGGTCGCGTGCGTATACAGTCTGTGCTGAATGACCGCGTCATTGGCGAGAACCATACTGATGATGTTGGTGCCTACGGCACCTTCAAGGCGTCGCCTGCCAACGCCGGCACGCGCAACGTCTTCCTACCCATCAACCACGGCGATGGTTCTAACCCTGTTGTGACTCTCGAGTCGCCATATCCTGGGATATTCATCTACCGCTTGTCTGAGGGCTTCAACTATCCTAACGCTAGTAACACGTTGTCGTACTTCACGCAGTACATCTTCTCTCAGACGCGCCGCACCGCACCGCAAGTCTATGGCAATCCGGGTGACCGTCCCTGGAATAATCCGGGCCCGAAGAAATCTAAGAAGCCCGTGTACAGTGACAACGGCTCTATCGTGGATACAACCGAGGATGCCGACAAGCCCACACTGAAGGCCGTCATCCTCGACTTCTCATCCGTCAACAATGTCGACATCACCTCCGTACAGCTGCTCATCGACGTGCGCAATCAGCTTGACCGCTATGCCTCACCCCAGCCCGTTGACTGGCACATCGCCTGCATCAACAACCGCTGGACCAAGCGCGCTCTGGCCTCCGTCGGCTTCGGCTACCCCATTGACCGCGCTGATGACGCCGTGCAGTCGCGCTGGCGCTCCATCTTCAGCGTCGCCGAGCTAGGCGGTGACGACTCTGCCGCTTCCGTGGCCGAGAAGGAGGCCAACGAACACATCTCTGCTGCCCGCGACGAGGAGGCTATAGCTCCTGCTTCTGTCGTCTCGGACCCGAAGCGCATCTCTGGAAGACGCAAGGGCGTTGTTGTTCACGGCCTGAACAGACCGCTGTTCCATGTCGATCTGACCAGTGCACTTCAGAGCGCTATTGCTAACGTCGAAGCTCGCGGCGAGGTTTTCGAAGGCGAGACAAATGCCTCTGATAACGCCGACCAGCTGAAGCTTGCTTAGGTCGGCAACTGCTGTGCTTTCCTTCAAAAGTCTTTCTATGATACGTATCTGCCTTCGGACATTTGCTCCCTGACTCGAGCACATGATCTACACGGTAATTTCCATATATTTCCTAATTTTCTTATTGTTTTTACTTCGTTTGCCCTGTTTTATGAGACACCACATTATTTTATCATGGAGAGCTTTTCTTTGGGATGGACATGGATATCATCCGTGACTCTTCTAGACAGTCAAATAATATCACTATATAACTCTGTAGCTTCTTTGCTTCAGCTAACAAATATATTGTGCCCATCTACGTCCACTGCCGTACTACTTATATGTGAAATCATGTGTTCTAAATTCAAGAGCATCAAGATGAGATTTATGTGAGAGAAACAAATCTTGCTTTTCCAATTCTAAATAAATTCTACTAATTCCCCAGACACATAATACAAATATCCTAACCCCTGTTCCTTTTTTGGTCCACAAGTTTTGTGAAACCTTCGTAACACTCGTGAAAAGCCATATTACCATATACCAGAAAAATCCATTGAACAAATGTGATCAAGGCAAAGAAAAAAATGAAAGGAGCTAGAAAGAACGAAAAAAAAACGTGAGGCAAACATATATATATATATCATGCTCTCATTGGATTATGGTAAGAGGTGCATTTTCCGGTTTTTATTCTTCTTTTTTATGTCTCCTAGCTTTCTTTACTCCTGCTGTTCAGGCACAGCGGCAATCTCCTGCTCTTCTTCCTCGTCACCTTCCTCAAACGACCCAGCAGGCACCTCGTACAAGCGCAGGATAGGCTTGTTGGGGTCCTTAGCAAGGATGAACTTGCCTTCCTCACGCGACAGGCACATATCCGCAATAGTACGGACAATGCCCCAACCGTTAGACAGTGACAAGTTCATCTGGCGAGCAAAATCGCGCGGCTTCCAGCCGACAACGCCCAGAATGACGTGCTTGTCGTGAGTACGGGGGCTAGCACGAGAAACGAAACTAGAGAAAAGGAAAAAAAAAGGGTTAGTGTATGGATAGTATTTTATATGCAGGTTCAAGATAAACGTACCCAAGTTTCATTTGGTCAGCCTTGGCCAGAATGCTCTGTACCGTCCAGCGGGCCAGCTTGCAAGAGTTGTTCTTCATTTCAGTGGCAACAACAGCACCGCGCTGCGAAGCTAACTTTGTCCGCCAGTCTAGCGAACCACCGCTACCCTGGGCCTTGTTATCAAACTCGTTCAGAGCCTTGACGGTCAGGAACTGCTCTTCGCCGCTGGTGGCGTTCTTGGAAACAGCGTCTAGCTCAGTACGAACAATCAGGTGAACTGGCTCCTCCTCGGAGGTCGACAGGTCGAAACGGCGGTACTTGTACGCCTTGCTAGCCGGGGCAGAACCCTCGGACTCGTTGTAGAAGTGGTTGCTATTCTCCATGGTCACCTTAGTAGCATCGTTTTCGATGACAACCTGGTTGACAAAGTTGTGGTTGATATAGGTAGCCTCATCGGCCAGGGCGTTGGGGTGGTTAATGGTATCCTTGTTGCCATCAGAAGCATCCATAGGGGTATCGGCGGCGTTCTCATTGACGGTAACTAGGTCCAGAGCAGCGTTGTCACGCTTGTCAAAGAAGATCTTATTGCCTTGTCTAACAATGACAATATCCCAGGGGTACACTGAGCGAGGAGCACACATGAGCATAGACAGAATGCTGTCGGTAGCGAAGATAGTTGCCTCATTCTTTTCAGCTAGCTCTTGGATGATAGGATCGGAAGTAGTAGTGGGGTTATAGTAGGCGCGGTCGAGGGGCTGCAGCTTCTTTTCGGTACCCTTCGTAGGGGTCTTGTCGAATGAGCGGTCGTATTGGTATAGGAAACCGCAGCTGTTGAGGTCCTCGCCCTCTTCAGTATCCAGGTTAAGCTTGCTGAGACGGTTGAAGTCAATCTCTTCCAGTAGCTGCCAGTCAGCCTTGACGGTAATAGAAGCGTCACGGTTACGGGCAGGGCGGTCGTAGTCCTTCCAGCCGAGGCGGCGGCCGCCACGAGCACCACCACGACCGCCGCGGTCACCACCGTAGCCACCAGCAGCGCCGCCGCGGGAAGTTCGCGACAGAGGCTGCCGGCCAGGGCGAGCTTCGACACGGTTGAGGCGAGCAGAAGCACCACGGCCACCACGAGTGAAAACAGCACCGCGGCCGAACTTAGCCTTGGTAGAGTCGCGGGTATTGCTGACGACTGAGAATGTGGATTCGTCTTCGGCGGGGGGGGCGCTGAAAGTAAGGGCGTGGTTAGCACCATACACTTGCTGATCTGTAGAAAGAAAAGTATAAACGTTAGTAAGAAAGCCAATTGTCAAAGTAAGAATGGCATTATTTCCAGGTCTGTATGCGACACAGGTGACAGCCGAGTATCGAAGGCGCTAGATAGTCAAATAACACGGCGGCAATATACCTCTGAAGTTGCGGTTGAACTGCTTGCCGCGGCCGTCACGGTCCTTTCCATCAGAGGTCCAGTCAGCCATACGGCCAAGCTTGTCACCCTTAGAGAATGGCGCAAAGGGGACACCATTCAGAGTAATGCTGTCGGTGACAGCCTGACCCCAGCCGTCACTGGCGGGGCACAGGTCAGTGATCTTCAGGAAATCCATGACGTGTTGGTATGGAGGGTGTGTAAAGTAGGTAATAATTGAAAGGCCAGAGAGATTTTCAAGAACCCAGGCTTACTCTCAATACTTCAGTGCCGTCGTAAAACAAGGTAAAAAGTCTCAATAAAAAAAGAGGGGTTCTAACGCTCTAAGGATCACGCAGTCAAAAGAACATGCAACACCAAATATCGAAGCCCAAGATAGTAGGATATTTCGAATTTTTCCCCGAATAGTGAAAATGTGGATGGGCGAGGGGTGATGTTGTGGACCCCGCCACTGTACATTCTTTGTGCCACCTGACTTTGTGGCGCTTATCTTATCACATACTCAAAATGTAGGGTTACATTTTGCGTATCAATACTATCTCCTGAATTCAGGCTTTTTACAAGTGCCATTTGTTTTTCGATCAATACTACTAGCATAAAGACGTCCAAGAGTAATATCGTTTTCGCATGTTCATTTATTATATGAAAATAGGTTTAGCAGTTGTATACAGTATGAAGTATCATAGCTTCTAACAAATTACCAAATAGAAAAAGGGGCAAGGAAATATTAGTTAGATCTCTTTGCAGGTATCGATTGCCGCTCTGAAAGGGAAGATATATAAAACAGAAAAAAATGAGAGTTATGAAAAGAAAGCAACTCCAAATACTCCATAATAATGCCTGATTGAACACAGTAGAGAACTACGTGTGTGGAACGTCAACCAAAGCAGTAGATGTCTAAGCAGGGCTAATCATCTCACCGCGTTGGGAGAAGAGGTTGTTGAGAGCATCACGAACCTCAAAGTCCTCGACAACGGCACCGAAGCTATGATAAGTGTTAGGAGATAGGAACTGCAAGTAGAACTAGAGACAACATACCCATAGCAGTGAACTTTACTGCCAAGTTCTTCGGCTAGCCTTGAGATATCGTTGCTGCGAAGAAGGCTAAAGCGCTCATCTTGAACGAGAAGGCGCCAGGCCTGGACAGGAGTGATTTCGCCGTCCAGGTCGAAAGTAGACGAAAGCTCCAAGAGTCTGGAGAGACCACCCTTGGATGTCTCCCAGGTCATCTGTGGCATATTGCCCTCGAAGTCGGAACGAGGCGCGGGGTTGGTGATGCAGGACGAGCCCCATGGTGCGCCCTCGGCCATCTGAGTGTATGGTTGAGGTGGGCATGACATCATCAGACCGTGACCGCAAGGCATAGGATCTGGAGAGTCATTGGCACGCTCCAGGAGAAAAGGCATATGCCCCATGCAAGGCCGCTCAAGACTAGACAGGGGAAAAGAGACACACGCAAAGTTAGCTTACGATGTCCATATCTTTATGAGCTTTAGTGACCAGATAGCACAGCAAGCACGTAGCCTTCTGCTCTCCTGAATCAGTACGAACAAAGGGGGAAGGTGCAAAGAAGTGTAGCTTATCGTGAAATCAAGCGTGGGTGTAGTAAAGGATGGAGTTAGAGAAGAATGGGCAACGACAGAGTATAATGAAAAAATAGACGGTCATTGAAACCACGGAGATATAACAATAGCTGTATATATACGAAGCGAAAAAAAAAGGGGGACTAAAGGCAGTGAAGTGACAAGGACAGATAAAAGCACAAATACCCACGCCACAAAACATGAAAGATGAGAACAAAACACTACGTCGTTTTCTACAAGATTTGCGTATACTGACTACTGACTCCAGCCTCTCTTTCAAGCTCGTGGTAGTGATCACTGTGGAGGAGGGGAAAGGTACGCGCGAGCGCGGTTTTGATGGGCTTCGTACGTTAAAACGAAATCGATACCAGCCTGCTCGTGGTCGATCATAGACTTCTGGGCTGGCGGCGCTGGAGGAGCGTTTTGAGGATGAGGGGGTTGGCCATGAGAAGAATAGCTTCCGCCCATATCAGAGTAGGACATATTACGATGAGGGGGCGAGGCGGTCGATGGGCCGGTAAGGCCAGAACCGTAGGTGAGTGAATGACTGTGGCCAGACACACTACTATTGCCATCGTGAGCCTCGTTATCACCAATGCTAGCTAGCGTTGAGATGACATGAGGCGGTAGAGTAATATTGTTCTTCTGCAGTACGTCGCGCAGGATTCTGTTGAGATCCATGGCACGCTGCTTGTCATTGACAGCCTCGACGAGACTAGTGCGCAACTTAAGGACCTCATCTTCGAGGTTGCGGATATACGCTTCCTTGCGCTCTCGATGAGTTCTATAGTAATGTGTGAGTATTTGTTTCCGAAAACCATGTTGGTGGATAGAGAGCGAAAAGATCGGTTGTGCTTGCTAAACTGTTGCTGCTTGACTAGCTACAATATATGATGTCTTATTACCTCTGGGCTTGGCGGTTGAGCTGCTGGCGTCGTGTGAGAGCAGGCTTACTGTCAGGCTTCGGGCCTCTCCGCTTGGGCACGTTGCCATCTAGTAGAGAAAGTTAGAGTATAATTCATGCGACTAAAGCGGGGGTAGTTCGTGAAGTTGGCAATAGCTGTTGCGACGGTGCCATGAGGCACGAAAACCACCATTTTAAAGTGAAGCTCGCAAGGGATCATAATTATAAAACAGGTGTACCTTTGGTGCGTTTGTCCTGGATGGGAAAGCCGCCCACGCTCATCTCACCCATATGGTCTCCCATTTGGTCGCCCATAGGGTCCATGTGTGGGTGCGGCATCCCCGCGTTATAGTAATCAGCCATGATTGAAATGGTCTGTCTGCCAGCACAAGATGACGATGTGACAGTTCTTTAGCAGTGGGTATATATCACCATCTAGGCGCGGTATAAAATATAAAAACGTGGACTCTAGCAGTTCTTGACTAGCAAAGGCTAGATAGACAAGCAACGGCCGTGTTAGCGACGGATCTGGTGTGTCAAGATTCAAGCAAAGGTGTAAGTGAAAGACGCAGAAGGTGCGAAAGAAATGCCAGCAAGATAAACAAAAACTCTCCTGTGTGAGAGCGAGGGGGGGATTGAGCGAATATTAGGGAAGAAGAATAAAACAAGGAAAAATAAACTTCAACAACGGAAGGTGGGTGACCCGGGGGATGCTGCAGGCAAAGTGAGGATTAAGTAGACAGAGCAGAAGCGCGCATGCAGGTGGTATATGTATGTAGCGTGTGCTCTAACAAACAATATTACTAGTACTAACTAGTATGGGCATCCCGGATGCGATATATGTGCGCCAGAAACAAAAATAAGGAAGAAACGGCGAATGGCGAGTATTGGGACGGGATGCATGCATAGCTAGGAGAGAAATCTGTATGGTAACGACAAAAAGAATTGGAGCATAGAAGGCGTTCTAACGCGAGGCAAAGGCAGCAGAAACACAGCGGAATTCTTCGTTATAGCAGCAGCAATAGCAAGTAGCCACTGAGCTGTTATCGTCCTTCGAGTCCAACGGATGAAGGACGATCAGCTGGAAGCGAACGGCAGGTGGCGTAGGAGCCCTAGTAAGCTTAAGCCAGGTAGCGTCAACAGACAGAATTCAAATGGTATTTTTCACATCTACTTTCAGTGAACTGTCATTGTCCTTTGATTGTGTGCTCGTCCGTGGTTCATAAGAGATCTTGGCCAACAGTTGTTCAAGTTGGCAGTTTGTGGGCTAGGGCTTGGACATGGACTTAAAATTTGGTAGACAGCGGAACTGCTTCGACAGCAACTTGGCGTTTCAATATGACAGCAGTAATAGCAGGAAGTGTAGAAAAAGCCCATGCTTACGCGATGTATATAATGATGATAGTAACGTACCGCTGTATCTAGTCTAATATACGATATGAAAACACAATGTATAATGCGCTGCTTCTAGCTTATCAAGTCGGAAGATGTAGCGTAACAGGTAGTCAGCTCAGTAGAAGCAAGTCTACTAGCTGACCCTAACTAATACGGCTCAATGCAGGAGGCTGAAGGTAGCTTGTTACAGCTTCCACAACATCCAGGAACGAACCGAGACGAGAAAGAAGATAAGAAAAAGAAAGAAGAAAAAAGTAATAGAAGGAATAAAGAGGAGGAAACCGAGAAACAGGGTCGATGAAGAGAAACTTGCCTTTTCCAGTGCGGACCCTCAAAGTTTTTGTGTTAGGAAGTCTGCCATAACCGCCTAAGTTGGTTCGAGCTACAGGGAATAAGCTCTCTGAAGCTGTTCTCTCGTTGGTGCGCTGGAATAGGCTGGGCTAGGCCGGAAGCCCAGCCTACTTTCTCTCCTCTTTTCTTTGCTCTAAGTCGGCTAAATGTTTCCGTAATCCGCACAGTAGCCGTTATTTTCTTAATTCCACCAGGTACATCTATAGAAGGATCTCTATGGATGAATAGGCACACAAAGGGGAGACGCTAACTTCTGCGAGTCTTTGTCTCTGGCCTGCGTGCGCTCCTTGGACGAGTTCCTAGTGTTGTTTCTCCTATAGCTCCTATGTCTCTGAGGATGTCTTGGTCCTTCAAACCTTAGTCTTCAAAGCTGCTGCTAGTACACGTTACAGCTACAGCGGGAAGGAAGCATGACTAGTGTCATAGACGGCGGAAATTTTGTCGGATGCAAGCTTTATAGGGAGAATGCTGTTTAAATGTTTAACAGCGGCACTAGTTCAAGTGCTGCTTCTAAACTTCTAAAGGGAGTCGACAATGGGCTAAAGACACATGGCCAGTCAGACGCACCACTTTCGGGCCGGGTAGTGTCAACTAGAGCGGGCGCTATTGGGTGAAACTAAGGCTGATAGGCAGGCCTTATCGCCAGCTTACATAGCAGAGTCGGTTGCGTTCTTAAAATGGATAGACTTGAGTCAACTCTTCCGCCCGCTCAGTCAACGACGACGGCTCGCCAGATCTCGGAGAGACTAATGCCCTTAGTCCATGTCGACGATAAACAAGCCAATTCAACGAAACAAAGAGGAACGAAGAAAAAAGCCCTGGCAAGAAGTGACCCTATCTGCTGAAATCCCTAGGTTGCTGTCGTATCGATGCATGCAGGGCCATTTCTCATGTACAGTAGTAGCGATAGCTTGTTTTCTGTCGGACAAGCAGTGCAGGCTAGTCTTTGGAGGTGGGGGACGAGAGGCCTGAGAGCAAGTAGCTTTAGCAGCTTTAGTCACTGAAGGTCGCTGAACGTGCGTGCCATCAAGCTCTGCGCTGAACCGTGGAAATAGCCCCGGCCGCTAATTAAGAAAAGCTGCGATCAGCATCGGAGAGAATCGAGGTGTGGTTGATTTTCAAAAGCTGAGCTGCCAAAAAAGACCTGACGAGATTTTGTTTTCGGACAACAAAGAAAACTGTGGGAAAAAAAAAATCACCAAACTTTTTTTTTAGCAGTTACGTCGTCATAGATACTGGAATGTGATACAATTGCCGAGTTTTCTAAGACCCGAAGAGCAATTACTAATTAAGAAGAGATCAAATCAAATACTTTTTGTTGATCTGAAGACCCTGGAAACCTCCCTGTGCAGAAAGATGAGCTGGGCTCCCATCTTTTCTCTCTTAGTTTTTGTCATGATCCCTTATTCCTTTATTTTCACCTTCTCTTGTTGTGCTATTTTTTTTCTAGAGATTTGGAACACTGTCGGAGGCTAAGACAGCCAATCAGCTCAGGCTAGAAAGACCAGGGTTGTGTTTTGGTTGTTTTTCCTGTATCTACATAACCCATCGTTAGTCCGCTATTATGTGGCGTCCTATGTGTTGCGATACCGCGCCACCCAACTGGCCGCGCTAGCATTCAGTTATAACGGCCGAGTATTGCATTTGTTGATCAGCTCATGCGTGGGCCTTAGCTTCACTTTAAGACAGCAAAACAAAGAATCACGTTAGGCTGCACTCATGCTTTTCAATACTACCTACCCATCATAGGTTAAAGAACCAAGAGGATGCCATCTTGTCTGTGATGTCCCCCTTCTCATCACATCACACGAACGAATTGCTAGCTCTTTTGTCCGCTAATCAATAGTTCCACCTTTAGTGCCCAAGCCCATAATAGCACTGCCCGTGATATAACTCCATACGCCCGTGATGACTCTCCCGTCGCGATGTAAAGCAAGGGAAGACAAGATCAGAGAAGAGCGACTTACATCAATTACATTTTAGCACTGCGCCGCTACGTGCGGGCATGTTTACAGTTTACTTGCTAGTACTAGTATAAGCTAACTAGA
This sequence comes from Endoconidiophora laricicola, assembly GCA_001640655.1. Taxonomy (NCBI): domain Eukaryota; kingdom Fungi; phylum Ascomycota; class Sordariomycetes; order Microascales; family Ceratocystidaceae; genus Endoconidiophora; species Endoconidiophora laricicola. The sequence goes on from LXGT01000040.1 coordinate 97,645, forward strand.
GTACGTTCAAGGCGACAAGAACTAAGGCTGGAGAAATAGATCCTAGCCCCGTGCATAACGAACGGACTCTTGTTTCAATTCTGGCTAGTGTCAAGTAATTAATTGTCATACTCCGCAATCTAAACTTGTCTACAGTCGCAGTGTTAGCCACACCCTACTGATGTACTTGCATGTCTACTACTGTATATGCGTAATATATTCGTGCAAACTCGCTTTTTCCCCTCTCAACCCATGCTCCTGCTGCACATATAATAGATCAAAAAGAAAACAACCCTATCTAGGGAGCAACGAGTTTACCTACATCTACCAGGCTTCGTTCTTTAACTGAGCTTTATCCTGCTGCTTCACTCCTTGGCTAACAGTGACACTTTTAGTAGTATCATTTAAAGAAATCGTAGCAATGATGTGTTGAGCGAGAGACAGCCTGTTTTCTGTGCACATACATCAGCATGCCCAGTGAATATCCATTACCAAAGAATACCAAACGTAACGCTATCCAGCATGCATTGTTGCAACTGCAAGAAGGTTGGACTATATACATATCTACTGCATCAAAATTAAAAAGCTGAAACGAAGATATGTCTGGAGATGCCATGTTAGTAGCATCGAAACAATATCCATTATATAATGATACATACGAATGGCTGGTATTGGGGTATATTCCAAAGACCACCTTCTTACTATAATATTTGACACATAAGCCGGCATATGTATTTTACATATTATCAACTACTACATGATCTAGGCTGATATGGTTGGCTTCTAAGAATTATTCTTTGCAGCACAACGTAAGTCTGCTTATCGTATATTCAGGAACCAAGATAGAATTGCGAACATCATATTTTACAACCATATGTGTTCTCTTACCGCAACGCTTACAGTTGAGACAGAAAGAGGGTTAAAAAGGTACCGACTCAAGAACATGCTGGTATAACCATGGCCATGATATATATTCATGCACATGCAACTTTGGCCATTATCACACATTCTTTCATTCTTTCACTTCGGGTTGGTTTACTCTATTGGCCCTGTATGATTTGAAATTTCTGTTCAAAAACTAGACCGACAATATACTCATGTCAATGTGTCATGTAGTTGCAGGATAAGTAAGATTTCAATCCTACATACTTTGTTTTGGCCGCCGCGACACGCACCTGATATTCGTATCGATGTTCGCGTAGTAAGATTTGTACTTTATAGGATGCAAGATTTGAATATAACAAAAAATATAAGAAGCATCGCCGTCGTTTACATACACAATGCATAGATTATGTATGAGGCCCGGCTAAAAGGTCGCCGCGTGGCAGAATCTAATTTGAATAGGTTCTTTTTGGGCAGGAGAAACAGGCTCACAGTTGTCGTACCAAATGTTTCTCTCCGGAAATATATTCGACTTAATGCAGCTGACCTAGTATGCTAATTGTTCATCAAAGTGCTCTCTCTATATGCGCAGCAGCTTGTATCTTTGGAGATACCCACGTGTTGAGTTCAAAGCGGTGAGTGACCTTGATTGAAATGCTTACCGGCTTTTGCATGTATACTCAAGAATCAAAAATGCAAGCCACTATTGTATTGTCCGGAGTGGTTGCCTTTTCATAAGTGCCATGGTTTGGAAAATCACATATCACTACATGTGCTATCGCCTATCACAACATGTTCCTATAGGGGGGCAACTACTTGTGAATGTATGTATATATGTGTGTTCATCAACGTCATCCCACATTGCTACGCAATCATAAAACACAAGCGCTTGTAAATAATGATAGATATCTACTATATTTGAATACTGGCCGTACTAATAACGCCTAATGTAGTATAGTTGTTATATAATCTCTTGAAGTACTGTGAAACCTCTATATGCTCAATAGAACAACCTAGGCTGACGAAGATCCAGAACTGATCCTCGTAGTAATGCATATGTACATGCGATCATTCCTTAAGGATATGTATAGCAAGTGTTTCGTATCATAATGGTTCACAACATCGTTGTATCCGCGTGCCTGTCTCTTATTATTTGCCCTATCAAGAAGATTTGGGGGAACAGCCTGTTATCGGTAGTACATATGTACTATTGACAAGGACAAGTGCATAACGTGACGATAGTATGTCAGATTGGTAATGGGCAGTTCACGATGTCTTAGGTCACGTTGTAATTCTGGATTCCGTGGATTTGGGTGCCAGTTGCGAATATTTTCGGTGAAACCAATTGTAAACTTGCGGCAGTAGTCACGCTACAATGCCACAGAAAGTCGTACACATACGTATAGATGTATGGTATTATCATCACTTCACGATAGTATGAACAATATGACGGTTACACAGGCATATAAATATACACGACGCGGTCAGCTGCTTTGGAGAAGATTGGTAAAATGGAATATTCACGGGTAAATATGCAAACATTTATCTTGTCATGATTACAGGGCGTTGGGTGTCGTTTGGATGACCTAAAGAGAGCAAACGTTGTGCGTAAAAACATGTTTCCTGATCAGTGGCATGTATCTATGTCTGTTTTGATAAACAGCTGACTTTATCATGAATAGATAACAACTGTAGTATCACAGACCCTCTTTAGGTGTCATAAAACATATGTTCCCTAGCATTGAGATCAATGTCATGTCAAGATAGTAGCAACTAGATCTAGTAGCTGCGCATAATGAACTACAAGGCTGATATATTTCGTGTTACAAAGCGGATAGGTTGTCCGTAAGTCATGATAAGTAGGATACAGACTTAGACACATTTTTCAGTACACCTCCCAGTAAAGTTTATATTTAGATTAGAAAATATTTGCTACTAGGTGTTTGCTAACAAGTCGTCGGATCTGTTTGATCGCAAATTCAAGCCTTGGTAAACCATAAGTTCCACCAATAGATAGGGATTACGGTCTAGTATTGTCTTATAGTGATACGATACTTAGGTCAAGTACTATAGATATTATCGTTTGATATAACAATAAACTCGCATTTCAAGTCTTGGTACTGATTATTGAACGCATCATAGTATGTATTTACTAATAAGATGAGATTGGATTGATAGGGTTTAAAAAAGCTGTAGGTAACCCTTGAACTATCGCAACTTTAATTGATATGTCGCCACTTTAGGATATAAGGCCCACCTATATTCGATACGCTATCATTCTTGATACTCAGCCCTAATTTGGGCGTTTTCATAATATAATTCCTCCATTAGTAAGTTTTGAAAGGATCAGGTTGGAGTTCCTGATATGATTGATGAATCATTTTGGTAATTGCCGCTAAACAATCTTCATGTCTTGGGTGAAATTCTGTATACGCATTTCGAAGCATCTGATAAGGGGTAAGCGGCTAGACTAGCAAAATCAACAGAATTGAGTGATGATTGACGTTCGCTTGCGCAGCTAGGGTGACATAGGAATTTTGTATCGAAAGTGGATAGTTCTTAGGCTGTTCTCGTGCTCGGATCAACCTATCACAAATTGTATTAAGTTGCAGAGCAAGGGCACCCGAATACGCCAGTCTCTAGTCGTAGCAAGTGGATTCTGGAAGCCAGGACCAGCTCTATAAGTTGAGTACTGCACCGATGTTTAGATCCATGTTCAGAGTATATGGCTATCTGCTTTAAATAACTGCATAACCGACACGACATAGACTGAAGGAGATGAGGCAGGAGCAGACTCGAGGGATTAATCTGAGAAACCTCGGTCTAGTCCATGGTATAGTTGAACGTTAGGCTAACGGTAGGCTAGGAACCTCATCAACTTAGTTGGATGGGATGCCGCCACGTCAATTTTCGCACTTTTCCTACTCATTCACCCAATATCTGGTTACCGCTGATTGAAGGTAATAAATATTGCAGTAGTTGCACAAATTACCGGTAAGAAACTGAGTTATATTTGAGAGGTGACTTTTGTGCCGACCCGTCCAATGAAATCAAAGCTGAGATGCTTCTTGAGCTTGTCAATTGCCGACTTACCATTGCTATCTTTGATTTCGTCTGTTTGATCACCCATCACGAACTCGTCTAAATACAAGTCTTGGACGTACAAGCCTATTAGATTGTTACCACTAGCAGCTCCTTCGATGTCGGAGCTTTCTCTAGTAACACTTCCTTCGAACCTGTCAGAGTATATAGAGCCCAGCGTATCTATACATTTTCTAATGTAGGTAGACGCTGAATACACACACACACAATACATTTTCTGATATTCATCCTCCCTTTCTTGGCGTTTATATGTCTGCTATGCTAAATTTGCCACAGAGGGTACTTATCTTGTGGTGATGTTTTGATTTTTGCGGGTACCAAGTATCTTAGCAGTCCATGCTTTATTTCCAAACCCTGAAGCGGCGTCTTTGTTGATCTCTTCCAACTTCTTCAGCCTCGCTCGAGCAATTCCTTCCTATACCATTATTCGTTTCTCGCTATTTTTATTCTTGTCCTTCGTTCAGTGTCTATTCTTTATACATTTCTGTCTGCCAATATAATCAGCTACCGTTCAAAATTTTTTTCAGTACTTCAATCAGCGCATGATATAGATTCCGAATTTGCCGATTGATCAATTAATCCACAACTACACGCCGCATTCGCCATGGCGTGGTCAAAGGAAAATCGCATTGTAACGATGCTGGTAATCGATGCCGTCTTCTTCTTTATCGAAATCACAAGCGGCTTCTGGCTGCACTCGCTGGCTCTGATGGCCGATGCCTTCCATATGGTGCGTACTTTTGCAGCCCGGCTCCGATCATTGCTGTCGCACCACGACGCGCGTCGCACGTCGACTATAGATGGCACACGGCTAACTTTTTACGGGGTTTTACTCTTCTTGCTGTAGTTGAATGACATTATATCCTTATACATTGGTTTATGGGCTGTTAGAGTCGCCCAAAAGCAGTCTGACGATAAGTACTCTTATGGCGTAAGTTTTATTTTTATTTTATCTTTATAATTCCGACTCCGATTATTTCCAGTCTACCCAACTAACTCTTGCTCGTGTTTGCGACAAACAGTACCTTCGTGCCGAAATACTTGGCGCTTTCTTCAATGCCGTATTCCTCATTGCTCTATGTGTTTCGATTGTCCTCGAAGCTGTTACCCGGTTTTTCGAGCCGCCCGAGATCAACAACCCCCAGGTTATGGCCATCGTCGGTGCATTCGGCCTGGCCAGCAACCTTGTCGGCTTCGTTGTTCTCGGCGGCCATGGCCATAGCCACGGCCCTGGAGATGGTCACGACTATGATCATGATCATAGCCACGAACACGAACATGAGAGTGAACATGAGCACCAGCACACTCCCCACGAAGTTGAAGAAGGTGCTGCTGGTTACGGTTCAACGACGCATTCTCATGCACACAAGCATGCGCACAAACACCTTCATAAGCACAACCGATTATCTAGTGACCTCAGTATCTACCCCTCCAGCTTTCGCCAGGACATTCTCGCTGTATCTCGTCAAATTGAAGAACCTTCCGACTCGTCTTCTAGCAATGTTACTGCTAGTACTGTTGAGCCCACCGAATCGACATCTCTACTGGGAAATCCTACGATTGTTTGCTCCGGTGCGCCACACGACTCCGACCACTCGCACGGCTCAAATAACAACGGCAACCGTCTTCGTCGCGACTCCGAAGCTATTCATCACTCTCACAACCATAACAGACCCCGTCCCGCCTCATCGAATGCCCATGGCCACAACCATGCTGACATGGGTATGAATGCTATGATTCTACACGTTCTTGGCGATGCCTTAGGAAACGTTGGAGTTATTGCGACCGCTCTAGTCATTTGGTTAACTGAGTGGAAGTACAAGTTATATGCTGATCCCGCTGTCTCATTGTTTATCACTGTCATCATCCTGTACTCTGCTCTACCTTTGACCTATGCGACCTCCAAGGTGCTGCTGCAGGCGACACCTGATCATCTAGATGTGAATGAAATTCGCGAGGATATTGAGACTCTCCCTGGCGTTGTTAGCTGCCACCACATCCACATCTGGCAGCTTTCGGATACGAAGGTTGTTGCCTCTATGCATATGCAAGTAGCTTTTCCTATCTCGGAAGCCGGCGGAGAAAAATACATGGAGCTGGCGCGTCGTGCGCGTAAGTGTCTGCACGCATACGGCATCCATAGTGCTACTATCCAGCCCGAGTACTGTTTAGATCCCGAGCAAGCCGCTGAACACGAGCAGGAGGCGCAGGCTATCCGCGCCCAGAACGGCAGCGCAGGAAATTACAACAGTCTAGGCTTGATATCGTCGTCGGCAAGAGGCGATGTCTGTCTTCTTGAGTGCGTTGATGATTGTGTGGGCAAGGGTTGCTGCCCATCACCGTCGGGACAACCTAGTCCGGTACTGAGTAGAGCTAGTAGCCGGTCCGGCCATTCTCATGATCACGATCATCTGGAAGAGCATGAACATGACCACTTACACTCACACTGAGAAAAGTGAGATGTATATCTTGTTTCTTCTTCCCCACATCTTAGAATCTATTGTGCTTCAAATCATGTCTTATAGTTTGAGTAGCTGTGCTCCTTATATCGTCTTCTCATTTCTTCATTTGTCTATGCCATCATTATCCGTTGGGCATTTGTCTTAGTTTTGATATAATCTCCAGGGCCTGTGGTCCGAAACTTTGCGTGACATTCTTTCATTTGTAAAATCTTCCTTGATCATCATACAGTGTTTTTCTCATATATATATATATATATATATGTGTCTCTACGCAGGATTCATCCAGCTTCCGGATTATCTAGAAAATGCATGCTTGGACTGCCTACTAAACGCTCAATTATATTTTCGAAATTATGAATATTCTCGACTTATTGATCTTGTATCACAACTTGATTCAGCAACATGCGATTCATTCTTCGTGTAACACATATGCCCATACATACGAAACACAAACTCAGGATCACATCTGAGCTACCAATAGATATAAGGTGATGCTTAATGATGGGTTTTATATCATACTGCCTTTGCTTGGTTGGTCTGTATCAGGCAGCTGATGTTTCTGGTATAGTGAGCAGCCCATTGATAAGCTATACTTACTGCACCGGCCCAAATGTAAAAGGCACTACAACTATGTGCATGTATAAGTTCTTCAACTAGATGTCTTGATAAGCTGATACTGTTTTTATTCACGCTTTGCTATTCTTAAAAGTGACGACATAATAATTATCAGCATCGTTATCAAATTCCGTCTAGCTTAATGAAGCTATACTAGAATCTATTGCTTCGTATCCGATGCAGTTGATGGTCTACATCGATCTCGCGTTTGCGGTTAGTAGATATGCCACCCGGCTAGTCAAAGTCAATGATCATGACCATTGCAACTTTGGATTCCATAGAACATTAGTAGCATGCATATCTGGATTGATAATATCCTACAGCCGACATGAACGTTTGTAACAAGGAGGACACTATACACAAGATATGTATCTTTATTCTTTGACGCTACCTGGAGTTATCCGCCGGGCTCAAAAAAGCATACAAAAACAATGGTATATATTTTGAATAAGCCCTGAAGCGAGAGAGATCAACCTAAAATTCCATTAATATATCTCAGTTATGTAAAAGTCATGTAGTACGCTGTTGTTAAAATATTTTTCTTCAAGAGATCCTGCGAATGTTCATCCACGAAGAAAAAGGACTATTAGTACAGTATGAATGTTGTCTAGGTATTGTATTTTCCTATTCACATTTGATATAAACTATCTTCAAGTGCATTTTTATAGTGAGATGGCTCCCCTGACTTAGCCTGAGAAATAGAGACATGCACTGACAAAATCGGATATTATTTTAGAGAGCATATATTGAGACTAGAACATAGATGGGGACATGAACTACTCAGATGAGATGTGTTGAAGGGTATAAGATGCAGAGCGGGGTGACATAAGAAGTGTGCCAAAGAAAAGAGTTAGTAATCATGACAAAGGGTCAGAGTGAATGATGATGTAAGTGACAAGCTGATGCCACAGACTAGAAGAATATCACTAGAGCAGTTTGAGCAGTGGAGTTAGGGTCAGTAGCAAGACTCATAGAAAGATAGACAAGGGACAGACAAACGATTTCGTAGAATTTCTAACCCTACGACTTATTCCCTTCGTTTAGGCCAGCATGGCAGGGCGGAGGGGAGGATGAGGAATGGCATCAATAATGGTCCAGCAGTCACGGACGACACGGAATTTGTTGTTGTAAAAAGGGCCATCCCAGAGACTAGCAACAAAGCCATTTATAGAAAGTATCAGGTCGCTGGCTAGGGCAATGCCGTTCTTAACGTTGTTCTTCGCGCAGGAAATTGGCAATTCGGGGTGGACAGAGATGTCGACAGGGCCGCCAGGACTTCCGGCGTCGATGCCCTGCTTGCCCACAGCATAGAAGTTGTTCTCTAGAGTGGGAGAAAAGGTGATGCCAGCGCCGAAGTTGACAATATCGAGCAGTGAGACAGCCAGTTTCAGGGTAATATTAGTAGAAGGGCTCACAATGCCGGAAACAGACTGGTGGGTATCAATGGCAGCGTTGAAGACGGGCGTATCCCATCCGGAGACATAGGAGCGCTCGAACTGCAGCGCATCCCAGTGGACCTTGCCGTGGTCGATGCCAAAGAAGGCGTCGGTCTTCATATCGACGGATCCAAGCACATCTACGGTGGCGGCAAGAGCGTACTCAAAGCCGGGTCCGAGCGTGACGACGTTCCAAATGTTAATCATATTGTAGGATACTGCGGTAGACGGAACGTAACGGATAGCCTGGCGGAACTGGGCTTTAGTGGTGGCGCTTAGGGTAATAGCCGACTTGAGATCAACATCGATGTCCATGGTCAGCTCCTCCAGGAACCGATTCGTGAAGTTGAATTTGAGGCTTCCGGTGAATAGGATTCTGACCTGCACGGAGGCATCGTTGACTTCAACTCTAAGGTTCTTCTTGTCATCGAAAAGTAACAAATTGGAGGGCAGCTTGTAATCAAAGTTGATTGGCAAGCCTGGGCTGCTGACCTCTGGTCCGTCCCGCGAAGCGTCTTCCAGCTTAGTGCGATCTACCGTGGCGCGGGCTAGCGGCAGACCAGAGAAGTCCATTTCCATGGACTGGGATACGTCCTCGATGGTAGCGCGGGTAGCAGACACTGAGATGACCATGTTGTCGGTATCGCCTGTAAGGCCAGAGTTACCAGATGCGGTGAAGAAGCCGCGCTCTTTGTCCAAATTGCAGCCAGCAGCGTGGTTGGTGATCAGAACTAACTGTTCGTGCCGACCCCAGATATCCATGGCATTCTGGAACGCACCGGACTCGGCAAATGTAATCTCGACCTTTCCGTTAGGGCAGGCAACATCAACAACATCAGACAGCAGCTCGAGCATGATGGCGGGTTGGGTTAGGCTTAGAGCCATACCAATGAAGCCATCGTCTTCAGCATTGCGCGGCGCACGGTAGTTGAGGTTGACGTTGAATGACGGGGTGACGTCCTTGGTCATCTCGTCGTCGCAGGGAGTTAGTGGCATATAAGTCTGCGTAGTGTTATGGGCAGGAGCGGTCGGCATAGCCATGACAGTAATGGCTGGAATCGGGCTCTCAGAGGCCATGGGCACGGCGGCAACCGACCCGACCATGGCGGCTAGGAAAAGGGTGGCTAAGAAGGGAGCCATTGTATGTGACTAGAATCAAAGTAGCAGTAATAAACAAAAATGTATAAGAGGTGGAAGACGAGCCGGTAGAAAGGCGACCGTTATTTCTGCTACTGCTGAATGATACAAGGAGCGACTGGAATTGAAGAGTTATGGTGGTAATAGAGAAGGAGATGAGGAGTCGGAGATGCGCCTGAGCCTGGAGAGGAAAGACAAACAGGAAGATCATCCGGTCGGAGTTAGAACTGTTCTTTATACTCAGGTGTCGGTGTCGACATCGATGCCTGAGTAGCCTCCGCTATCAGCAAGTTCCACGTCTACATTATCATAACTACTATGTTGCCGTAAAGTCTTGGTTTATTGGAGACAGCGCACGTCCTCAGAGATAGTGATATAAAACCATGAAGGCGGGGTGGTCGAAAGGCGCATTTACCTTCTCAGAGCCTTTTGATATACCAGCCTAGTTGTTGCACATACATTGATAGCAAGCCATGGCCAAGTCTCTTATGAACACCAGAGATCAAGGCTCCCAAGAGTGTGTTGCTAAAGTTATTAACTCTGAACTGATTGAGTAGCTTGTGATGCTTGGGGCAACGTAGCGCCCGTTCTTTAGTCGGCCGATGCTCCGGGGCGACGTAGTGGTAACCACTAGATCTAGAGGCTTGAATAGGCAAGTGTCAGCGCTGTAGGCCTGCCGGGCCCTTGGCTGACCTATCCGCTGTCTATTTTGCTTGGCTCTGGGGGGTGACAGGCTCTTTGGCAAAACGTTGTGTGCACGGGCTATCCTCTAAGTCTACTACAGCTACTACAGTTCGACTCTTAAGACTACAGGCACTAGCACATGATCGTCAGTAGATAAGCATTCTATCTCATGTATATATATTACCTAAAGGCCTCTTCTAAACAGTATGTGCGTCAGCACCAAGATTGCAGGAAAGGCCGTTCTTTCTTTTGCGGTTATGCTAAAGCTAGGGCCGCCTGTTGCTAAGCTGACAATAGTATGATGTGCTACAAATAGCATGTGGTAAAATTTCATGTACGGTAAAAGCTAGTTCCAAAAGAAGCAAAAATGACAGGGTCAAATATTACTGTAGAAAAGTAAAGCGTACATATATCTATGATTTGTTCATAGTACATCGTGTGTAACCCCGCTATAAAACACTTGTGTAAGTCTTTTTATATAATCTTAGCCGTAGATTTTCTTGGGAGCAAGTATACCGATATAATTCCAACTAATAGAAGAAACTCAAGGTGCTCTTTCAGAGATATATATGTTCTCAGTTCTACAAATTCGCGTTTACTGTCTGGCCCTTTGTACTAACCTTCACGCCAGGTTTGATTTTATCTTCTTGTTCGTTTACTTTTCTTTTCCTTTTCTATACTAAGACGTTTCCAGGGGCATATGTATGACTATGCAGGATGTACATTGCTTAGTTCAGATCTATTCTAAATTGTATAGGAAGCCAGTAATGTCCAGGATTTGGCTTCGATATAGCCAATATATCGGTATAGTCCCCCATCGTTAAGATACGAGTTTACTATGTATAGTAATAAGTAGTAGTAGCATTAGCTCCATGAACTTTTGTATATAGTATCTTTTCTCAGTATGGTATCTTTTCTCAGTCAACTATAATATGCAATCGAAGCTACACATCGTCAATAGGCTCTCCAATTTAGGAATTCTGGCCAGATAAAGTCACCAAGTCTACGGACGTAAGCTCGGCTGTACATAGTGCTTATCGTCATCTCTCAAGATATTCTACCACAGATACTTAACTATGAGTGATAAGATTCCTGGCCCCCGGAGCTGCCGTGCGACGCTACATGGCTTTTTAATTCCAATAAGGAACCTTTGGACAAGCTAGGATATTCCTTACAACATGTCACCCTCTGCGTCACGACTTTTCAACTTAAACTTTCCACAAATATAGGATACTACTGATAGTGTGGCTACCAGTTAGAAACTGGATATAATTATATTACTACAACATACTATGTATACTACACAAAGCACAGTCACAAACAGCTTTAGAAACTAGAGAACGCCCAAGAAAATGCTTCCATTGTTTACAGCAAGGGCGCTTAAGCACAGGCCAACCGAAGGAGTATATAGGTTTTTCAATCTTAGCGACATACAGCAGCTCAATAACTATGATTGCCATATCAAAGCCATAATACAGGCTTTCAACTAAGAATGCAATTGCTCACATTACCTTGCATATTTTAGACTTGCTGTTTATAGATTACACGAGGAAGCTCCAGCTGCCAGGGCTAGAATCATTGTTCAGAGAAGTCACTAGGCATCTTAAAGCCATGGCAACACGCTGTCCAAAGCTCATTATTATCTTAAATGCCAACAGGGCCGCCTACACCAAGAGGCCACATTGATACCGACACAAACATTTGCAACGAGGAGAACAGACAAAACGGGTGGGGGTTTCTAGTCTCTCAAGCCGCCTAGCAAGAGTTTTACTCGAGGCCCGGAAAAGCATACAAAACACAGGCATATAGTCTGAATAAGCCCTACAGCGGCAGAGACAGACTCAAATGCAAAAGATTATAATGTCAACAAGGGCACATAGAGGCAGAATGATACGGAACTCATCATCATCGTCGACTACAGGCCGGTAGTCTATTTGTCTTTTCGAGTGGCTCCCAAGTTCTGTGCATAGCAGCCTTGGCTTAAAATAAAACTATGTTTTGCATCATGTAATGGCCAACAGTTCTTTGAATGGTGATGAGAAAAACTAGACAATAATTACTATGATAAATTTGTTGAAACTTGTAGTGAATATAGGGACTCAACTCGGTTAAGTTATGTGTTGAGCCAGGGTATGTAACCCTACGCGAAGGAGATTCTCTGTTGTTAGGAGGGTAAGACATCAGCATAGTAAGCAGAAGACGGACTACGCGTGTAGATGGAAATACGTGAGAAGCTAATTAGTTGATAATTATGAGGCGTTTTAGTGTGGTCTTAGGGGAGTACCCCAAAACTTTTCTTTAGGTTCAAGCTCTCGATCTCACTCTTTTCACACATAGACACTTACATGAATATACACAACAATGCATCTTCCCTTCTGCTACATTTGACATATGTGGGAACAAGCATATTACAATGTAGCAAAATTGATATTTTCAGGGACACTGGATGCCATATATCTCGAATAAAAGCAAATGCCTATACTTACGAGACTCCTGGAGAAAATTAAAGACTACAAATACGTATGACCTCGTTTATGCCATCTTATATATATCCCAATGTATCTCTGAGTATATCAGCCTTTTTGTAGTAGTTATTGAATGCGCCAAAGCATATGTTTAACTAAGTAGAACATAAAATTTGCTCGAGCTAGATGTTAAGTTAGTCAGCTAATTACCCTCTAGCATTATGGAGGGTGATATAACGAGACCTAGTTGCTATCGAGGAGATATTATATGACCACCGAATAATCACTTTAGAGTGTATATTGAAAGATGCAAGAAAGGACAATTGATCAGACTACTAACAATGTTTTGACTTGATCGTAGATACAGGGCACGTATTCAATACATGGAAAGTTGGTACAAACAGTGAAACCAATTAGGAAATGCGCCATGCTGCAGATCACTAGAATATGGAAGACGATGATCAATACTATTCGACTAATTTGAGAACCTATGAGTAAGCAAAAGAAATGCTAGTATTCTACATCATTCCCGACATGTACATCAGAGCATCTCCCGGCATAACATTGTGTGGCATACACGATCTCAAAGTATAACGATTTGCTTTAAGTAGAGAAGGTTGTGCTCAATTAGTTATCATAGCATTGTAGTGCTATAATAGTACTGCGATGAAGGCACTAAAATGAGTTGGAATATACAGAAGAAAGCAAAGGCCGCTTTTTTGTTGTTCACTAAATTAGAAGAAAAAAGAGAGGATGAGAAAGAAAACAAAGCCCCCTCCCCCCCCCCCTAAAAAATACAGCATGAAATTGTACGAAAACTAGAACAAAAAGATGATACGACGGAACTTGTCCAAGCCTAAGAAGAAATTTTCCCTGGCGTCTTTTAGACATACCAGTTCAAAAAATTGAAGAAATAAAAGGAAAGGAGGTGGAAAAAAGAGACAAACTAAACATAGAAGACAAAGAGAGAAAAGAAGAAATAAAATATGAAGAATAATAAAGGACGAGCAGAGGTAGCAAGCATAAAATTTTGCAGTCTATAGTTGCAAGACGCACAAGGTAAAGTCAAGAAGAAAAAGACGATCGGAATGGTAAAGATATTGGACAAGGAAGAATCGAAAAAAAAATGTAGAGTCAAAGCATGATGAAGTAGAAGGAAACAAAGGGTATGATGCCAGAAGATAAAAACGTAATAAAAAATGATATAAAAACGAGACAGCAGTTCTAAACGTGAAAGAAAAGTCAAGTCCGGCTCACCCCAGTCTCGCACATCTAGGAGGGCGGAGGCGCCGATGGCTTCTTCACCATGAGTTTAATACGTGGCTTCACCGAGCTGCCTGTAGGAGTTGCAGTACCCGCGCCTACCGGAGTGCTAGGCACACTTGGCGACTGAGTGCCCCTACTGCCATTATGGCTATAGTTGTGGCCGTGGCTCTGGCCAGCACTGCTGATACCATGCGGCGTCTTGACTACTGTCGGCGAGTTCGCTCCGCTGTGGCCCGAGCCGGGCAATGGCTTACGGCCCGGCTTCGGCGTGCCGCCCCCAGCCATCAAGCTCTTCAATGTAGGTGAGCCGCGCGGCGACACCAGGTTCCTAGCCGGCGATGCAGATGCGTGAGTCTTCAGGCTGATCTTGGCGGGAATCTTTATGCTTGGCCGAGGCGCAGGAGTAGATGCCTTTCCATTCGGCAGCGAGTGACGCGGCCCATCGGGCAGGCTGGAGCGCTCGGTTTTGATGGATACACTCGGTGCTGGCGATGGCGCAGCTGAAGATAAGCTAGATGAGTTTCCAGAGCCGTTCTTGGACGGTGGTAAAATGCCCCTGTGTGCACACGCGTGGCGTAGTTTTCGAGACTTGAAGGTAACCATCAAACGGCTGGGACCAGAAGAGCTCGAGGCAATTCGGCGCACAGTTGTCTTGAATTTGAAGCCGTCCACCTTGATGCGCTTGACTGGAGTGTCCTCGGAGCTTTCTAGGGGGCGTTTTGAGCTTGATGATGACGTAGAAGATGCCCGTGGGACAGGGGGTGTGCCAAACATGTTGTCCAAGTCTGTGTTGGCGCGCTTTGCAGCAGCAGTGTTGATGGAAGGCAAATCCGACACTGCAGGGAGAACGGCAGCTTTAGATTCGGAGATATCATGCTTGATAGAGAGAGATATGATTGGTTTTGAGGTCGTCTTGATAGCTGCAGGTTTTGGAGTAGAAACCGGCTTGATGATAGTGGGTTTAGTTTTTAGAGAGATAGAGCCACTGCGGTTAATGATGAGCTTTTTAGGAGCAGAGGTAGGTGTTAAAACATCCAATGTGGACGGAAGTACAGCGGATGGTGGAGTTTGTATAGGAACAGGAGGCACCAAGGTCTTGGTGGGGATAACAGAAATCGGCTTTCTAGGCTTCTCACGATAATATGGCTTGAACTTGACGATACACTAAAAGACAGCATGTTAGCAATTGTAACGATAGATATGATGCCGGGACTAATCCTACTTTTCCGGGAATCTTGACTGCTGGGCGGGAGATTTCCCAGCCTCTAGGATATTTTAATGTGAGCATAAAGCGATCACCTTCATCAAACATTATGGAACAGAGCTCTAATAGGGTGAGCTTCTCGGCGAGTCCAAGAACTGGGGAGTTGGTAGCTTTCCAGACAGCACGCCGTATGTCACGCTCAACATCGCTATAGTTCTCCTCGAACTCTTTCCGCAGGGCCGCCACGGAATCTTCCAGGTTCTGCTTGCGTGCAAACATGGCTTTGCGAGCTTCAAGCTCCTGGGCAGTATTCTCAACAACTACCAAACCGCCCATGACATCGTCTCCATCGGCATCAGGTTCAGCGTCAATATCCATACCGTCGATGGCAAGGATACTGTCACTGCGCTCGAGGTCGTCTCTCGCTTTGTCCTTGGCTGAATTTGCCTTGACACGAACATTCTCTCCAAATGCTATGGCAGCAAGGCCGTGGGCAAAAGCCTTTATTAATCTGTCACGGACGTACGGAGAGCGGTCTGTACTTAAGCAGCTCAGCAGCAGGCGGAATACAGGGAGTTCAGTCATCAGGCCAAGATCGACTAGAGCTTCGAAGGCCTTGATGCGCACCTCATCAAATGTCTCATCCTGTAGGTACTGGACAAAATCTATTGGGTCAGTGTCGATGACGCCTGCCTTCATGAGTGTGCGTTTCGCCTCCAAGCCGGCGACTGTCCACACATTGTGGTAACTGTTAGTCCACTCATCCATGCGTTGGAAGCGGTTTATCTGCTCTAATGCCCGTGAGAGAATGACCTTCTCATCCTTGTCGCGCTCATCATCCTCTGTAGACCTTGTGTAGAAGGCATCTTGGGTACGCTTGTCTGGGACAAGAGAAGTTGCAAGAGAAGTGATTAGCGAAGAGACATAAAGATGATCAGAGTACTCGTTGTCTGAGTTGTTATTGTACAGCAATAAGTCAAGAAGAAAATTCTGCACCTCACGTGGGCACTTTCCGCGCTTATCACGCACCCGTGATAAAGCCTCGGGTATTGTCTTTTGTACATGATACTGCTGCTTATTCGTAAAATCGTTGGGCTTAGGTGACGTGGTGTCAGGGTAGCAAAAAAAGTGTTTGAAGGCCTGCATTAACTGGACCATTCCTCGCATTTCCGTTTGCTCGGTCGCTTGTAGCTGAAGTAATTGTGCAGCCATAGTGCGAATACCATGAAAGTAGCGAGTATCCATGAGAGTGCGAACAAGGAAAGTAGAAGCAACAGGATGAGGACGCTCTCGACGGATATAGAGCAGGGTATCTTCCTGCGCAACAACATCTCTATCTTGTTGCAATTGGGAGATGTACATGTAACCAGGCATGTTAGTGCGGATGAAGCCGATCCATTCAAAGTCGGTGTCCATACGGATCCATTCGTAGGACTCAGAATCCATCTGCCGCTCAGTTGCTTCGTCCCATTCGCGAAGCATGAATGCCTCAGCTTCGGCAGGTGTTTGAAGAGTATCACCCAAGGAATAGAGTAATACTTCAGCGTCGTTATCCGCGTTTTCATCCTTCCCAACATTGGTATGCTTCTCCTTCATGCGGCGAGTTCGCTTGAGTCTCTTATACTTCGTGTTATAAGGAATCTCAAACTTAGTCGCACGTTTCGTACCAGTGTCATCTCTGATCTCGACGATATGTTCATAGGGTGTACCATCAGCCTCGTGAATACGGATTGTGATGGGGCCAGTGAACATATGTGGCGATGGCTCTTTCTCAACGCCATTTCGCGCTTCAAGTAGCACACGTAAAAACTCTTCCTTTTGGAGAAACTTGGAAGGTTCATCTGCAGAATCGTGCGTTTGGCGAATAGTCATCTCCACGCACAGGCGCTTCTTGTTGAAGCGTGGTGTCACCTCCAGCTTAGGGCAGCCAGTACCGAAAATCCATTCCTTCCAAAAAGCTTCAAGTTTCGAGCGTCCCTGTTTCTCGCAGATTTTGCGAAATCCTTCGGTGCTGACTATTTTGTCGTTGTGATGACTGTCCAATCTAGCTTTCAGAAGTAAACGTGACATAATTCGCGTCAACCCTGTTGAACCTCCCGATGCTTTGATCAACCGCTTGTCTAACACAAACATGACAAGGCGAGACTTGAGCTGCAGAAACTCTTGTTCAAAAGTTCCAAGGTGAAGAAAGCGTCCAAGTTCTACTAGAGATGGCCTGTCAACGTCAATTTCAACTAGACGGTCAACAGCTACTTTGATGCGAAAGCGGTGATCATTGTTACCGCAGAGCCTCCGCATGAAAAGGTCAGTCATGAACCAGGCAATACCAATGGTGATCCAGTGATCACTACGTGTATTTGGGACAAGTTGAATGCCACTCCATTGTGAGGCCAAACTGAAAACGAGCTTCTCCGTTGTCGCGATTTCCGTATCGATGATGTGTTCAGGGTAAAGTAATCGATTGCTAATGAAGGACAAAGAGCATTCGGGCAAGACGTCTGGTACCAAATCGTCAACGAAGCACATCTTGAAGGATTCATAAGGGAACACTGAAAAGTTTAGTGCCAAAAAGTCGGCAGCCATCGTCATCGGCGCACAGGTGTTGCGCACTTCGTCGGCACGGCCAGGCAAGCAGAATCCATGCACTCTCAGAGCGCTAGTACCCATTTTATCATCATCTTCCTCTGTACGGAACTGAGTCCAGAGATCAACATGTTCAAATGGCCCAACAGCAAAGGCAACCTTATCAGCTGAGACAGAGCGAGGCTCCGTAGAGAAGGAAGTGGTGTACTTGGTTTCATCGTTAAGATCGTCAATTTGATCTGTCATTGAGCCTGTACACACAACGTTCATGTCCAACAACTTATCTTCGTCGGTAAGGTTGTTGTAGCGCCAGTCATCTTCGACTGCGGCGGGATCGGTTGGCTTCAAAGCAAGGCCTAGAGTTTTCGGGCATTTGACGTGTATCTTCCAGTCGCATAAGGTGCCCGGGTCGTCGATACAAGGAAACATTGAGGATGGTATTCCGGGCTCGGTGGAGTGGCGCGTGTACATGTGGGGATATCTTGCGTCACCTTCCTCAACACCAACAAACTGATAGCCGTCTCGAATCTTGGTAGTCTTAAACGGGATAGAAAGCACGAAATCATGGTGTTCGATCTCGGAAGCTGGCTCTGATATCGACGTCTTGATTTTGATCAAGGTAGGCTTCCGTTGACTTGTAAACAAATCCTTTGTGAGCTTTACCTTCAAAGCACCATCTAGAGGGCGGTACTCGTAGAAGTCGCGATTCTCTGCTGGGTAATCATAGTTTCGAGTCTGAATGAGGGGTGTCATGCGGAGTTTGCGCAGGTCATGATTGCTAGCCTCCCAGTTATAGCTTTCGGGGTAGTCGAGAAGCGCGTACGGGTCATCGTAAGTAGCAGCTACTGGCACTGGTTTTAACCTTTGACCATCCTGCAAGATCTCAATAGTGACGTTCTTAACGTCGATGTCGCATTGGCGGGCATCTATGCGAATATCAGGAAGGTTATTAGAGTCCCATGTAGTAAACCAAATTTCAGACACGCCAGAGACCGAGCGATTTCGAAAGTCGACATCGATGTAAACTTCCTGTCTACTGAAAGAATATGGCAAAGCCTCTATTTCCCTAACGTCAGGAAGCGTGCCATCGTCAAGGGGATTATAGGGTTGCGAGTGGTCGGTATATAGGTCGACAGGTTGCATGCTGGGCTGATATGAGAAGGCTTCACTGACGCGGGATGTCGTGACGTCGAGCGAAAACTACGATATGGCGGATGAAGTAGATCTCGCTAGCGACTTGAGCTCCAGAGATGGGAGTTCAGGAGGTCGGAGGTAGCCACAGCAGCAGCACAGCGCTCATAGCGCTAGAAACACGTGGAGAAGGCTGGCAATGTATCGTAAAAAGCTAGCGAGCGGCTGGGAGGCAGATGTACGTTCTGGAATCTGGGTTGGTCTCTGAATTTGTAACTTCGATCGCGAAGCGCAAGGCTGAAGAGGGGCGGTAGAGAGCTAGGGCTGTGTCGCGAAGGTTGGGAGGTAGAAATAAAAAGAATGAAAAAACGATACGGATGGTTGAAGCTTCAGGTGATTGCCAAACGAGGCTCAGGTCGTGATTGTCGGGGCCGTGGAAAAAGCCGGTGCACAGAAGCCAGTTTTTAAGCAAAATATTGTGAAGCCTCGACGTCGACGAAAATTATAAGCCTAGGTTCGTTTTTGGCCGCCAGGCGAAAGAAACTACACTAAAGAAGCCTTGGTCGCGTCAAACCTGCCGCATTGGCAGGAGCCCATAAAGTGGGCCAGAACGCGCTGACTAAGGGGTCCACTTTTAACGACCGACCCATTGCCGGCGATAAACACCGCGTTTAGTATGGTGGGGTTGGCAGCTAGTCCAGTTGCAATATCAGACACTACTTAGTAGAGGTTGAAAGCCTCAAGCGAGCAAAAGCAGCTGTGCCTCATTCCGGTATTATTACACTAGTCAACAGCAACATTGAGACGGGTTTGGATACTTTTGTGAGCACTTTTGAGGGCTGCCTACATCGGCACCTGTGTCATGCAACTACATTTCGTCTCGTTTTGTTTTGTAGCCATTAAATACCCATCTTCCATAATTATACGCAAGTGCTAGATCTCCGAATATAATGCCTGATACCAAATAACACCAACAGTTGAATAAATGACAAAAGAGATAAGATGAGAAAAAAAAAAACCACAACATAAAGCACCCGAACCAGTTCCCGCAAACAATTAAAATTTACACACCAAAAACACCACAGGCCGACATTAATGGCTACTCATGCCCCGAAGATTTCTTTTCTTGCGACGTTCCCGAAATCGTGCGATTTCTTCCCCCAAAAAGCTTTCAGGTATTTCAAAATCCATTACCGACATCTCAGGAAGGGGAACTCCAAAAGCAAGGATGTTACGT
The DNA here is from genome assembly GCA_001640655.1 of Endoconidiophora laricicola. Lineage (NCBI taxonomy): Eukaryota > Fungi > Ascomycota > Sordariomycetes > Microascales > Ceratocystidaceae > Endoconidiophora > Endoconidiophora laricicola. The sequence continues at coordinate 117,828 of LXGT01000040.1, forward strand.
CCGCCTCTTCTATGGCGATTGACAGCAGCATCACGTTCATGACGTTTAGCAAAGAAGGTGGTGATTTCCTTAACGGGGATTAACGGTGGCGTTGGAAGCACTGGACTAGTATGATGTTTCAATGGCACCTCGATGATGCCAGGATGCTCTTTGCGTTTCCTTCCACGACGACAACGCTCAGCAGCGAGTGATTCATCGTGAAGCTGTTTGGCAATCGAAGCATCAGGGTCACTAGATGACACGTAAGTAGCAATACTTTTGACATCGCCATCATCGTCCCCGCCTACATGGGTGCTGAGGTTAGAATTGGCCGAGGTAGCAGAGTCTGCCTCTGTGATATGGGAGTTGCGGTCTCTAAACAGGGCAGGAAATCCAGCATGATGGGTACCGTTCCCCTTTTCACGTTCAGTTTTTCTCCGCTTTTCTTCTATACTCCATTGCCGGAATTTTTCCAGTACAGCCTCGCAACTTCGGATGAAATATTGACGGGCTGGCATGAATGTCTTCTTCCTATCCTCACTTACACCTGTAACACCCATAACCTTTAGCCAATCAGGCCCTTGGAGAGAATCAAGAATGCGAGCCACTAAGTCACGTTCATGTTGCGCCCGACACCGCTCCATATTCCGAACCGTCTTTTCCTGTCGCTCTGCTTTTCGATGGGCATCTTCATAGAGTATATCAGGCAGTGAGTCTTCCTCAACGGTTGAGGATGCTAGCTCACTGAAATCAAGCATTTGGACATCAGATGTATCGGTGAATGTTGAGTCGGTGAATGTTTTTACGGTATATGATGATTCGAAATCATCACCCTCAATAACCAACTGCGTATCGTAGTCCAATAGATCTAAACAGAAGGTTAGGATACAACACGTTAAATAAAGGGAACAATCAATAACTACTTACTCTCTTCCTTGGGCACATTGCCGATAATGACATCATATTCCGGAAAGTAAGACGCCAGGTCACTTTTGAACTTGGTTACTTCTTGTGAACGTAACTTACGTCCACCGGCCTCGTGAGACTCGGGATCTCCCGCAGCTATATTAAGAGTTGAGCTCTGCGCAGGTGTATCGTCGGCATTCACCTCGGATTTTGACTTGGATGTGGAGACGTTAGAGTCTGATTGTGTCTTCGTTGCACTGACATGATCATAACTATTAGCACCACTATTCTGTCTGCGACTCGGTCGTGAAGGAAGACTGGTGCTGGAAGTCTCCGCCTTGGCGACCACGTCGCCGCCTCCGAGTTTCGATGCGCGTGTTGCTACTATGGCTGCGGCTTCAAAAACTAGAGGGCGTACGGTAAGCGGAGACGATGGCGGGCAAGCAACGTTTGCGGCCAATGAGCAATGTGTGGTGCTACTGCTCTTCTTTTTCTTGCAGGGGGTTATTTGGACAGTGAAGATAAATTTCCGAGCGTCTGCAGATTCCGAAGACGCAGGTGGTGTGAGCAAAGAAGCGTGCTGGTGATGGTGTTCCGCTGACCGAGAATCTGGGGTTGTGATAGCGATCGGTGTCGCGAAGGATATTCCCGGTGTGGTGGACGATGACGCGCTAGAAGCACTAGGCGTCGTTTCTGTTGTCGGCAGCGAAGATTGTTGCAACCACTGTGGCTGTGAATGCTGCTGAAACTGCTGCTGTTGCGAATTTTGTGAGTGGTGCTGTGGTTGTAGTTGCTGCTGGAAATTTAGCTGGGTTTGCGTGTGGTTCTGGTGATGCAGTAGGCTGCGTGAGATAGTGCTAGTGCTGCAATCCACTGTATGCGTATTCTGACAGCGTTTCTTTAGCGGTGCAGTCAGGGCCTCCAAATCCACGCTGCGCTTTTGCTGCTGCGGGCGATGGAGCCTGTTGGTCAGGGGAGCAGCGCTGCAAATGTCACCAGATTTTGACGATAAGAAGATGGATTTTGACGATGTGTCAGATTGTTTTGATGAACTTGATGATTTTGACGGCTTTTGAATTGATTCACAATGTGGTTGCTGCGGCGGCGGCGATGGGAGCTGCTGCTGATGTTGCTCCTGTTGGTGGTTTGGTGCCTTTGATTGAGCTTTCGCTTGGGCTGCAGCTGCTGCCACAGCAAAAGCCCGCCGAATGTCCAGGTTCACACCGCTACTAGTGCTGCGAGCTTTGAGAGGATGAGAACGCGAGCGCGCACTTGGTGCAAGAATATTATCGGCTCGTCGAGCTCTTGAAGTTGTTGTTGCCATCCTCAATTGAATGGAAAATATGCGCTGATCTGGTCGCGTGTTAAAAAAAAAAAAATTCAATTGAAAGGTCTCAATATTGATGGTCTTTTTGTTCCTCGTCTGGTGAAATATCGTGGAATAGTCCGACTGTTTATCGCTCCCCCTCCTTCTACCTTTTTTTCTTCCCTACCTTTTAGCTGTGTCCAGTCCCTTGTTCGTAGTGGTCGCAGCGCTAGAATCGCTATCCCTGTTGGGGTTTGGCTGATTAACAACGTAACTAGGCTAAGTTCGTGTTGGATTAGGAGCGATGCTTTCTTGGTTTTTTTTTTTTTTAATCAAATATTAACTAGTTTTTAGAATTATGAAGAGAAGCTCAGAGCGGTATTGTATTGGCTACTTCTCAGAATCGCCGCTGCTTGTACCTTGCAGTTTGCTATATGTAAGAGGATACAAGGAAGTCACGCGTCGCGTATACCTCCAATAGGCCAATTCTGGGCTGCTTTACTTCTATTTGTGCATTTATTTCCGCTAAAGAACTCTTCACAGCGTAGTTACAAGTAGGGATTATTGTATTCCATACACCAGTAAATCCGATAAATAAATTTCCAGTAGCAGAAGTTCAAGCTTCATTGCTTAGACGTGCGTAATAGTTTAGTGCGTTCCGCTCTTTGTTATGATCGATCTTTTTTACCATGTACAGAGAGTAGTTGCGTTATAGTAACGTTTTACCCCAGAAAATGCTACTCTGCTAACCCTAGTGAACAAGTGATTAGATGTACTAGTTGTAACAACACTCCCACTGTCTCTTTTATATCTTATTTTGTAAGATGAATATCATTTTTTTGTTGCTTATCATCATCTATAATTATTTTGACCTCTTCATATATTTTCATTGCGTTGTAACATTTTGATTATAGTCCATGTATTCTATTAAGGGGTCGCCTAGTTTGTATCTATTACTCAGGTTCTCATGTCTCGAAAGAGACTTTGATTACTATTATTAAGGTATTAAGGTGAGATGATAACCTCGGTCTCGCATCAAAAACCTCAACCCATCACAATGTGCTCGTACCAAATCACGAAACGAAGTTGGATATCGCATAAAAGCGTCTAATGTACGCCGAAGTACAAAAAGCTGAAATAAATAAACAAAGCTGGTACTAGCAGTATATATGATAGGAGGACTAGCACAATATATACCTAATTATTTCCAAATTAGTCATATCATAGGGGTCGGCATCTTAGTGTAGCTTCTCCTTGAGATGTACTGTAGCCGTGTAACCAGCACAGCAACTAATAATCATGTTATGTTGGCACCATGGGCATTCAACACCAATGGCCTGCGGTTCGGGCTTTTGACTTAAGATAGACATGCGGTTGTACATCGAACTTGGCATATCATGATAGAATTTGCAATGACAGCACTGGACAAGTGTCTTAGCCAATGGCTCTTGAGAGCCCCGAAGATCCTTTATCTGCCCGGAAGTTGCTTGAGAGACAGGCGACAAAGACTCTCGAGTAAAGATATCTTTGGATGATGTAACAGACGACATGGGAGTCTCAATCGAGCTCAACTGCGACTCAGACATAGACTCGTCATCATAAGGCGAGAGTGTGCCATAAGGCGACGGAATTCGAATCTGAGCATCTCTCTGTATCGATTTGATAGCGGAAGGAACGCCTTTGGCGTAACGTAAGGGCAATGGGTAACCGGTTTCCCGCGGGCTATTCTGCTCCGTAGTAAAACTTCCATGGTGATTTAGACTAGGATGATTATTGAACCCTCCATCACTCAGATCAGAGCGTATTTTTGGCGAATGACCACGAAGCTTGGAATTCTGCTGGACAGAGATTATAGATTCGCATGGCGTACGGGGCCCAGCAGAATCTGATTCGTTAGCAGAATCGATGTCTTTCATGGGACTTGTCGTAAGGCGGGACTGGCGAACGCGCTGTCTACGTGAGCTTTTGCGAGGAATAGCAAATGCATCAGTTTCGGGAGATGGAACACCAAGATGGCCGTGACTCGCAGCAGATCGTAGGGCTGCGTTGTTAGAATACCAGCTACCGTTCATGGCAGACATCGGTGGAGACAGACTGCTATAGCTGTTGACTTTTTCGGGTGTGCTAAGGGCGCTGGTAGTTTTCGATGTTTGGAGACTGGTAGGAGTAGGAAAATCGGGCAGAGTTGAGGGCGGTTGAGTTGAAATATTGAATGCAGATGAGTTTGTGATAGGTGGTGAAATAGGCTGTGATGTCATTGTGTAGTGCCCTTGGCTTGTATTACTACTACCAATGCCGTCTTTGCCATAGCTAGCTTCCTCTTCTGGGGGTGGTTTAGATATAGATCTGCGGAACGCTGCACGGGCAGCATCTCTAAAACCACGACGTATATGTTTAGGCGAAGCTTTCTTGTTGCCAGCATCCTGTTTCTGTTTCTTAGAATGCTCAAGAGGGGCGACAATAGTTACCGTAGGTGCTGTAGCTATCACAGATGTAGACTTGGGAGGCAATGAACTATGCCGACTAAACACATAGGACTGGGCGACGTCCGACCTTACGTTCATTGACTGGTGACTAGATGGCGATTGAAGGCTCTTGAGATCAAGACCAGAAAAGCAGTCAGGCTGGTCAAGTACATTCGGGAAATCGAGTCGAATAGAAGGAGAAGCTGGCTGATCTTGAGAATTAGACATGGTGACGGAGTCTGAGGCGGTTGGGCGATGCTTGGAACTTGATGCTTCACGTTTCCATCCAAGGAAAGAGATGCGCTTTGCTTTATCATGATCTTGTGTTCTACAACGACCACGAGGCTCTTCAGAAGAAATGAGAGATGGAGCAGCAGACTGGTTCTTTTTAGGATCGGTTTTGACAAGGCGATTAGGTTCCCTATAGGACCTGCACATTCCTGGATTTTCGATGATCCTGGGTTCCGGACCGCTGAGATCAGTAACAGGAATTTGAAGCTCCGAAGGGGTGGACGAGATGGGAAAGGACATATCAGATGTCATGGTGGATGAGCGATCTCTACGAATGTGGGAAAGGTCGAAGGAAGAACGAATGCGATCCGCAATGGAGCGAGAGCGACTGCGTGGCCTTGAAGAATCGTGTCTAGTTTGTTCACGACCTGATCGAGTACTGTCAGAGGCCACCGATGTTCGAGAGACCGTATTGGGCGTTTTCTCAAGGTGTAGATATGGAGTCTTGGAAGCAGATGGTGGGGGCTTGGTTAACCTTGCGGGCTTTGATTGGTGGTGCTGCTCTGCCCTTACTTCCTTTGTTTCAACCTTTTCTTGACTGTGCTGTTTTTGCCTTTTCTTCTTGCGATCTTGCTCTCTACGGCGATATCCTTCCCAACTTGGAGATTGGCAGATAGAGGAGTCTGAATCGTGGGCGGCTGAGTCAAAGAATGGCGCAGATGGTGTGGATATATGGTTCTGATTTTGAGTATAGTGCTGGCGTGTGTAGATTTCTGTAAAAGCGGCCTCGGGAGTAGGATCAATATGAGGAACGCCAAAGCTTTGGGAAAGGGTTTGGGGAAGCGAAGATGAGAGGGGAGGATGGGTGACGCTACGACGGCGTTCATGAGAATTAAAGATAGGAATCGCTTGAGATGTGACGTGCGAAGAAGAGCGATGGTGATTGCCAATGGGAGGCCGTAGCTCTTGGGGCATATACGAGCCCAACTGCATTCTCTCAGTCTATATAGGCAATATTAAGTCAGCGAATCAAGTTGATGGAGGGGTCCGGACTCTCCCCCCAGGCTCCGTGCAAGCTGACATGGCCTATGGAAAAAGATGCTGCCCGCCTGAATTGACAATGAATGGAACGGCAATATTCATTCTTGGTGCTTCCACCACCCCCCCTCCCCCCCCCACTGTAAAAATAAAGGCAGTGAAACTGGCTAACATTTAGGATGTAGCGTGCGTATTTGGTTGAATAGCGCGTTGCATAAGGTGCATAATGGACAAAGACTTATTTTTGGCAGGGAGCAGCAGGCTGGATGCAAGGGCACAAAAGAGGAGTGGGAGGAGGAGGAGGAGGAGGAGAGCCATTTGGGCGAGCTTGGTGTCGATAAATAACGGGCTCGAAGAGAGAACAAATGAGTGACCTACCATAAGCTGGCGTTCTAAGTCGAGGAGACGCTGGAAGTTTCCCGAGCGTTCTGAGACGGGCGAGCTGGGCCGTGCAATCACATGCGCAGAAGGCGGATGGTGCAAAGGCGACAACAAGACAGCCTGGGACTGCATCGTTCATGGATGTGTATATGTATGCGGATATCGAAGGAATGTAGCGAGTATTATAGAGAGCAAGCGGTCCGGCAGCTAACAATTCGATCTGGGCTGCGCTGGTTGGTAATGCTGCAGGTACTTTCGGAGACACACGCAATCACGCAATGTCCACCAGATTTGTCTACCTGTGACTATATGCACCGTTGCACCGATAAATGCCGCGATATGAAGCAGCAGGTAGTCTGGAAATAGAGGCTAGCGGCTAGGGTAGTGGCTGTGTGGCTGGCAGTGTTTCTGTGTCCTAGTAGCGACGATCGTGTGAGCAGGCAATGGAAACAATGGCTGATTCGGACAGACAACGGGCAATTCAAACAAAGTCAGACAGTGGGATAGGCTCGATAGCTTCGAAGCATAGCAACAATAACAACGAGAAAAAAAAAAAGCCCGAAAATGCAGTCGCAACACGGCACGACAACTGGGATGGCCAATGAGGCCGTTCAGCAGACGATCAGGCCAAGATTGGCGGGGTGAGATGTAAAGGACGTTGCTGTGGACGCAATCACGGCAATATTAGAGCTAGAGCAGCTAAAGCAAATCGTATTCTAGACGTGATAAATGACCAGCCTGGGGTTTAAAGCTGATCTCCGTCCTCGAGGAGCACGCTAAGATCTAGTTTCTTCTGGGCTGCGGTGCAAGGAAATTGCCAGAAACAAGCAGGGCCGCAATATACGGACGAGGAGATAAATGCTGCTCTTGCTGTACTGACCTAACAAGCTCTTATCAAGTGTGTGTGTATCGCCAATTGAGAGCAGAGTGGGAAAGTTTTTTTCTTCTTTTTTTCATTGCTAGCTTGAGTGCGCTCATTTCCCGTATCTTTCTGTCTTTTACTACTGGACTTACTTTTCTATAGGAATGGGTGGCTAGCTGATTGCTGACTGGAAACACGACGCCAAGTGCCTAAGCCAACAACACCACGAGGCGCCGAGAGCTTATGCTGATGCCCGAGATGTAAGCCCGCTTTGCTCTCTTCGGACTCTGAAGTCGGGAACACTGCTTGCTATGAGCAGTCGCACAGAAGATGATATGGCACGTGTCTACTAGGGGAGGCGAAGCCGTCGTCTGGCGGCCTGTTCGTGAGGTCGCGGTGATATATTGTGTGAGAAGGGTGTGAATGCGGGTTGCTCAGCCTCCAGGGGAAATTAGGAATGCTGAATATCGTTATTAACTTCGCAGAGTGTCGATCGTCCATGGATAGGTTCCCTTATTAAATTTCTAGGATTGTGAAAGCACATCGTCTTGCCAGCAGGACTGCCATGATTCTTATAAAGCTGTATGCGGCCCCTCAGGTTCGATGCGTTTTTATGTCTGTGTATAATCGTCCGCCAGCACATCTGGTATGACATGGGTACCACTGGGACAAAAAAACAATGTCACTAAACACAACTCTAACTTACCATACATCATCTATCGCCATCGCCATCCTAGGTCCAAGGCACGGACGTCGCTGCATAGCTATCATACGCTACAATAGTCGCAAGCTCAGGTGTAGAACAGCAGGATGCAGATAATCTACAACTAGCTTGCCCCCGCGGCGGTCTAGGTTAGAGAAATACGAGTGCGGAAACTACAACATCTGCGCTGAGGGAGGGCTCGGCCACCGCTGTCGCATCTGCAGTCCAATAGAACCTTGTTTCTAGAATGGCGGCCGGCGAACACACGCAGACTAGCCGAAGTGACTTGACCTCAGATGATCCATCTGTTTGGCAAGAATCCCCGATCTAGACCCGCCTAAGGTAGTTAGCAGACTGGATAGGCTTTTGTCCGATCTGCATCTCCCAGCTCGACAAGGGAGGGCTAGCAACTTAAGCGATGCGTGCAAGTGGAGAGTTCTCTGCCCAGTGTAGGCGTCCAAACTAGAATACGATAACGGCACGTACATAGTAATTGTATCGTCAGTTGGCAATCACGAGGCCGTGAACACATACGACAATGTGTCGTATCTTGTGTGAAAGTAACGTTTGCTTGCACAATGCATACAAAATCTTCACAATGCTGTGAGTATAAGTTCCTGATATAGTACTCCGCCGATACTCAAACAAGTCTTGTAATATCTATAAATAAATGTATAAGTACAAAATACAGCTTCATTTAGTTACCAGTATTTATTATATGCATTTAAAAGCTACCTGTTCAAACCACTGCAGTACCATGTTGCGTCAATATGCAGCTAACAGAATTTATTACCGCCACTTCTATTATCGCGAGTCCGCTTATAGCCATAAAAAATTTCCTTCCAAAGCGGGACTTTACCTGAACAGTACGTAAACGGTGTCTTACATGAATTTTTGATTGTACATGCACCGTGGCATCATGTCACATGTAAAGTGATGCACATGTACAGTACAGCGTAATGTAATGTGTACATTGATGATTGTTTTCTGGCTTCCAGAGAAATTCTAGTAATACTACGTTCTACCTTTCCTAAGTTATAGTTGTGAACAATATATAGTAACACGCCGGTACGAAGTGTGCCCACTAGTATCACCCTAACCTGCAGATACGGGATAAACTTAGCGCCAATGTGTAAATAGTACAATGGCCAAATTAAGTTTCTCGTAAACTATTTGGTGCCATTACCGGACGTTTAATTAAGGGATTTTTTTTACAGTCATTATTTATAGTGAACAAAGCTTGCTAGTCCTTGCGATTTCGGATATTATGTAGCCCTCACAAATACCAGATCTCGCGTTATTTTGAATGTTTATATTGATAATCTGTTTAAGTGTAGCAATACTCGCCTTTAAATAGATAAGGGATCCCTTGAATAATCGATCGACCAACAAACCAATCCCCATTATGCATGCAACATCGCCCCTCAAGCTGAAATACGAGCCGCAGTCGTTGCAGGTTGCGGTATGGGGTCACTAATGCAGTCACTTCAGCTCCTCATAGTAAAAGATAAAAGTATAACCGTCAGCCTATCTATATACTATCATTCTGACCCATAAGCATCATTTTAACTGCTCATGAAGTTTAGCCAATTTCGGTCGCATTTATCCCGCTTAGCATTCTAAGAAAGAAGATGATGATGAGTTAGATATTGTTCTGCATTTGCGCGGTTTGCGTGAGAAAAGAAGCAAATTTTATATTGGCGATAGTACTTTCTAGCTGTTATTGTTATTGTCAACATAAACGTCACAACTTGCAATGATTGTCGCAATCAGCGCTAATCCCTGTCCATATAAGAACCTATAACATGGGCTTAGTGCTCCATTAAGGATCGTCTTATAACCCTATTGTGGCTTCTACAAACCCTATATATTGTTCATAGTTTGTTTTCAAACAATTGTACATTAATAATATCTGGGATTGGGAAAGATCATGTTGATAGACAACTAGCAGCTAAAAAGATAACCACCCGGACAATACATTGACTGAAGTATAAGTAATCTGTGAACTATACAATCTTGCTTTGCGATATATCTACGACTTTACGTGAACGTATGAAACTAAATCGTAAGTGTTCACGATGATGCCCTATACGCGGGAAGACTCGAGACATCGTTATATGTACAAAGGTATTTACCTAATCTAGATACCTTCTAATTCTAATGATCTTGGAATAGTTGAAGTTCAATTAAGTACTAGTAATGAGTTGCAATCATCTTATAGTTTTAATATAACAACACGTTATATTCAATCAAGTTGCGTTAGATAGAGAGGAATAAGATGAGATGTATGTAGACTATCACTCACACCCTAATTGCTGGTCATCGCAAAACGCTCTATCAAGTGTCGGGATTTCATCTTGTTTGTACCAACTACATTGTAGAATGTCATCGATCGGCAACCTACCAACATATAGAGAGACCAGTATGGCGTCCGTTATGAATATACTACCTAGAAACCCTTATTTCACGGACATCAATGGAAATGGAAGGCAAGAAAACTCTGCACGACCTTCATGCCTTTTACGGTAATTGCTCGTGGCAAAGAACATGTCGAACGGTATGGGTTCCTTCTGTTTCTACAAATGCTCTGTGTTTTTATGTTTGTGCAATAAGTTCTTATCGATTTCAGAATTCTTCCGTGGATCAACCTAAATAACTGCACCATCTTGGCTAACTATCGTCACACACAACCCCGCAACTCATTCACATTAGACCATAAGCTTCGCATATAGATAGTGACAAGAGTATTGATCTCATCCGATATACTGCGTTTGTATTCACGATGAGATTGCAATATCTTGTCGCGCTGGCTATGGCCGTATGGGCTTGTGATACAATCGCAAAGCTCACCACGCTCACCATTGTGCAACAGCCAACATCTACCTCAACATCAATAGCGATGGCTCTCGTCACGCCCCTGACCACTGTCTTCACGCCAGTTTGTGGGCCGGTGATTCTGGCTACACATATAGAAACGCCATCGTGCCTGGCACCAGGAATGTCATCCGTCTAGAAGAACGGAGGTTTTTATTCTCCTGGTGTATGTCCACAAGGCTATACTACAGACTGTCAGAGAACAGCTCAGCGAGATGGCGAACTAGTCCCACTACGGCCAGAAGAAACCATGGCTTTGTGTGTACCTAGGTATGTAGTAGGAAGCGTATTGTATAATATATTTCATCCTCATGCTAATCACTGATGTCAGAGGATGGACGTGCTTTGGAGGGATGCCCACCAACATCGCCTTCTCATTCACGTCTGGCGGGGCGTATACTGCACCGGCGATAGAGATTCGTTGGCGAGAACAAGACTTCAATGTTATCGAAAATGGTTAGTTTCGACAGGGCCATGACATAGCATATTGACACTGACCTTTAATGAAAATAAGCACACACGACTGCGTTGGAGATTCCTTTCGGATCTACAATAGCAACACGAATATCTCATATTGCTACACCATCATCAAACAAGTCTGTACCAACTACGTCTATCAACAACACTACGATAATGGTACCCTCACCTGAAAATCATACCAACGAATACGGAATTAGTACAGGCGAGTTGAGTGGAATAGTATTTGGCATATGCATCGGAGTCATGATTTTGATGCTGTGTGTTTGGTTGGCCATGCGGCGCTGGGAGCAAAATGGCTGTTTTGGAAGATACCGGGGGTCACACAGCAACTGGCTATACTATCGCAGGAGCACAAGGTTGTATTCACCTTCACTATCATCGTTTTCATCCACTCCAAGACATGGAGGTATGGCAGAGAGATCTTGTACCTGAAGATACTGATTGAGTTTCTCGGGTGCAAGTATTAGCGTCTGCGGTAGCCATCAAGCACTAGATGGTATCAAGTTGTCGAAACACCTATTAGATACGCATGACAACGGCTTACAAATTATGCAAAATGTGTATTGGAGTTGAATACACTCGAGTGGGGTTACATCGTAACTATGTTTGAGTTGTTTCCAGCCAGTTGGAGCTCGGCGGAGTTTTGTCTAATCACGTTTGGGTATCATCGAGAGTTGGGGTTAGAAGCAAAGGCTTTAGCGACGAGATTCACTAATGATTGCTTACAAATACATATCATTACGAACTGAAATCGGCTTACGTTTTCATCATCATATATATCTATTTTGGGGTTGGTTTGGCTAAATTAGAAGTCTATATAACTCAGAAAGAGCATACGGCTCTACGGCTCTGTACTTGGCCGAGTTGTTATAAAGGCTACTGGTAAGCCAGCTGCCCAAGATGCGGATATACGGAAGTACGTATTATGTAGACTCGCAGTGCCTGTTGTATGCTTCTAGTTGGCTAATTAGAAACAAATGCGAAAATAGCTACAATATTAGCTACACAATGAGATCTTAATTCTTCCCCTTGAGAACTGAAGAGGCTGACTTGACGACCACGTCATCGTGCTGATTAATTGATTGATGTTATATATTAGTCTGCCTCTGGGCGGCTCAAGGTCCGCATTAGGTAGTCTGTGACCAAGAAGACTAAGTACATTCGAAAGTCATCGTGCTAGAGGAATCACAAGGAGTGTGATAAAACAAAAAGTGCTTTTAAAAAATACAAGCACCATATAGATTGTTTTCTGGGTCCTGTTAACTGTAGCTAGGCGAAGGGCCGATAAAGTCTCTTGATTGTACTTAGTTTCTGTGTTTGTGTGTTTACATTGCTACGCGATCAAACGACGCCAAATTGGTTACTGGACAGAGCCTTGAAGCCTTCTGCTAAGGCTCCCCCTACAGAGTAGAAGCTCGATTATTTTTCCATAATCCAGAGCATGAGAATCGCAACAAAGTGGTCTTTAAAGTTCTATTGAGCTCACATCTTAGGTTCGTAACACAACGCAATTTTTTTTTGCTTATGAAGAACGGAATAAGAAGCCAAAACAAACAGAAACCAAGAAACATCAAAAACAAGCCCCGATCTAGCCGTCAGAAGGCCCAAGGGAAAAAAAAGTCTCATGTCTGTCCTCTTTCAACTGCTTCAAGTCTCCCCTCTGCCTTATCTTCGCCTCTGCCGGTCGTACACCTGCCACTTGGGTTCAAGTGGTTTAGCCAAGTACTTGCAGGAACTGTTCGTCAAGAGTAGTTTCTTGACAAACCTTGGTGCTAGACTCCGTTTGTTGCTGGAGCAAGTCCAGGGATGGAGTGGT
>LXGT01000041.1:0-130463 GCA_001640655.1 Endoconidiophora laricicola
GCGCCAGTCGTAACCGTGGTGGCAACGCCGCCAACAATGCTGGTAACAATAACGCTGGCGCCGGTCGTAACCGTGGTGGGTCCGCTGCTACTACAGATGCTGCTACCGCCACTGCCACTGCCACCAATGGCAGCGGCCGGAACCGTGGCGGTAACGCTGCTGCTGGTAATGGAAATGGCCGCAACCGCGGCAGTAACAATGCCAACCTAAACAATGGCAAAACTACTACAGTTACTGGAAATGACGCCCTGGCACAGCTTCTTGCCGGTATTTTGAATGGTGCTAGTGGTGGTAATAGCAGCTCTCTGTTGGATTTCCTAAACGGCCTGGGTGGTAATAATGCCAACAACAATAATAATGGCAAGGGAACCACTACTTTGACGCAGACAATCACTGCCACCTCTTCAGTTACAGCTTCTAATGCAGCAGCTCCTACAGGGACCCAGACGTTCACCACCACTGCCACTGTGACTGAAGGCGCTGCTGCTACCACTACCCAGCCAGCAGGAACCAAGACGTTTACCACCACCGCTACCGTGACTGATGGCGCTGCTGCTACCACTGCCCAGTCAGCAGGAACTAAGACGTTTACCACCACCGCTACCGTGACTGATGGCGCTGTTGCTACCACCCCGAGCATTGACACCACTCCTAGCCCCATCCTGACGACTCTTCCTAGCACTAATATTCCTACAACTTTGAGCACCACCACATCTAGTATCAATTCCAGCACTCCCATCCCGCCTGCGGCTGTAACGACCTCTTCCACATCAACAACCTCCACTTCGACAAATTTGCCTGCTGTTGCTGAGACCACATCTACAAGCACTACTCCCCTGGCAACTGAGACTCCCACACCTCTTCCCACGCCGCTTGCCACTACTCTGAGCACCTCGTCCACGTCTACCACAACCACGCCGCCACCTGCTGTTGTTGTCACTCCTGCCACAAGCAGTACCTCGTCCACGTCTACCACAACTACGCCGCCACCTGCTGTAGTTGTCACCCCTGCCACAAGCAGTACTTCGTCCACCACAACTACGCCGCCGCCTGCTGTTGTTGCCACTCCTGCCACAAGCAGCACCCCGACTACGACTAGCACTCCAACTACAACAAGCATTGTATCATCAACTTCGCTCACCCCACTTGCACCCATAGTGACGACGCCCGCTGTGCTACCGACCACCACTGTCAATAACCAGGCTAACGCCCCCGTGCTGAGCGGTGTGACTCTGACGAGTGCCCTTAACCTCGGCGCTCTAAGCCTGTAGGGGTGTGTTTTTTACGGCTGTACATTTTTTGTTTCTTTTCTTTTTCTCTTCTTCTTTACGCTTCATTCTTCTCTTAAGCGATTTTGCTACTAGCTACTACAATTTTCAAACATAGCTAGTTCTAAAGACAAGCTCTAAAGCTTCAGATCTTCAAGAGAACCTCGGATTGAAAAGACAAGGCTTCCGAGAAGAATGAAAACGTCACCTTAATTAGCTGTTGCTTTCCATTTTCAATACTGTTTTGCTGCGTGCTTGTTTGTTTGCTGCTTTTTACTTGTGTATAGCGTTGTTAGCTCTTTCCATAAATATGAGAATATGAAGTGAATAAAAAAATACTCTATATATGAGTCCAAAATAAAACCTTGAATTTGATTCCAAAACATTTGTTTGTTTACCCAGACTGACCTATATGCTATCTTTTGCTCCCTATCCGTAACGCCATATGCTTTCAAAACTGTGTTTGTGTTTCAACGTAGTGCAAATTAGTTGATGCTAAAAAAAAACAAGACATCGGCGACCAGGTGCTATGATCGCGATTAGACTGCCAGTGCAGCAGCCTTAGCCTTTTTAGCCTGTCGCTTACTCAATACTGGTGTGCTGCCACTTTCATCCGCTTTGCGCTTCTTAGTCGCAGCATCTTCTTCATCGGCATTAGCGGTTTGAAGGACGTTGATAACACCTCTAAAGCCGGTCCGTTTGATGCCCTCGTTAACGACGATACCGCGCGGAATTTCCCTCAAGGCCTCGGTACCCCGTTCACGCTGCAGGCCAAAGACCTCTAGCAAATTGACAAGATCCGGTGGGGCGCGCAAGTCGAGGGCACGAGTAGCTGCGCCGTCTCGTGTATTAGAGGAGCCACTGCTAATGATGAGGCCGCGACCGCGAGTGGCGCGGGATAGCGAGACAAAGTTGGAGACCCAGGTAGCGCGGGCAACGGGGTCTGTAGCGCGCACAAGTTCAGCGTAGCAGGTTTCGAAGCGGATGCCGCGGGCGACAGCGGTCATGCAGGGTTTAGGGCGGAAAGGGTAGGGGTGGCGCTGAGTGAGATCGAGGGATATGATGGGGAAGTCGGTGATGCTTTGACAGGCGGAGAGAAAGGCCTTTTCAGTGGTCGGTCGTAGGGCAAGGATATCGTAAAGCGGGATGAGGGTTTGTAGGCGGTAGTTCTGTGATGGGTCATCGATGATGACAGTGGCGCGACGGAGGATAGTGGGATAGCGCCGTGCAGTCGTCGGTACAGGCGGGCTTGGTTGGGTGCGGGATTTGGATGGAGCTGAAGAGTGTTCTTCAATGGAAGCGGCGATTGTCTCGGGAAGTGGTGTTGGCATCGGTGGTTGAACAGGCACGGGTGCTCTAATGGTGGTGTTGAGGGCGACTGTTTTGTAGCCCAGAGTCGCGGCATAGCTCAGAAGAGCTTCGAGGACATCGTGCTCAGCGGTGCCTTTTGCCGGTGGCCAGTTTATACATAGATCAAACATTGTTTATGTGGGCAAGCGAAAAACAGTCTTGATAGTAAAGTAAAGATCTTTATAAAGTCAATTATGAAAAAAAGACAGACAAGGCTGCGACAAAGTATTACCAAAGAAAAAAAAAAATAGTTCCTTCAAAGTGGGATGTAGCCTTGCATGTCGAGCCCCACCAAAGAGTTGCTAAGCCAGCATTCCCAGCGAACTAGGGTTGACATGCACTTTCAGTTTCAGTAGTCATCGAGCGTATACTATACTCGAATGTACTTGAGTCTTCTTAGATCTCAGACTGCCTAATGCAGACCTGGAGCCGCCGCGCAAAGGCAGAATAAGATATAACATCAATGTGTCGAGTATGATCATGAGGTTCACAAAAGCACATCAAGATATGCTTCCGAAGCGATAAACATACAATTTGCCCCATCCTAATTTGTCGCTGACTGCATGTATGGTAGTTCGTCAGCATTGTGCGATAGCTCTTTTGGGTAACTAACGCCGTCTTATAGGCTGCTTGTGAGTGAGTGGTAATGACAAGGAAAGCAGAAGCGTGGATAGCCTGACATGCAATCAGCATTATAGACCAGCTATTGTTATTGGTAGTTTAATATATGGTATACAAGTACGTGTGCCCGTAGCTTCGGAACACCCCCAACGAGGAAGTCCATGAGAAGACTAGAGGGGGGAATATTCTAAGTAGTAGCCGTCTTTCTACATTCTTAGCGCACTTCGCTCCCAAATGAAAAGTTTCTGATCCCCTGAAAGCGATGCTTGTATCGAAAGGCGAAGAGGAAGAGGAGGAGAAGAGACAGAAGGGACTTGCTATGTAGAGGGCAGTGTGGCGCTTTACGTAGTAGAAGTAAGTGGCTTGATGTCACTAAATTACATATGTGCAGTACTTTGAATTGTGCCCAGCCAGAATCTTAAGCTGATAACCCCAAGGCAGAGATGCCTTATCGGCAAGCTTACAGTGAGTTTTGTCACTTCAGGTCGCATAAGGAGAAGAACAGCTCATATATATTCTAGGACGTGGAGCAATACAAAAAAAAAATCCTGTTTACGCAAGCTTATCCGAACCAAGACGGGAAACGCCATCGTCGCGGTTGTCTTATCGTCATTGTTGACTTTGATGCGCAAAAGCAAAGAACCGGCTAATTGAATGCAGCTAAGTAAAGTAAGCAGCCTAAACAAGAGGCGGTAGGGAAATCGGAGAAAAAGGACAGCAGCTTTTGGCTCTTGAGGCTGCACAAAAGCCTAGATTAGCGCAGAAGAGCAAAGATCCAAGTTTAGTCACAGCATAAGAGCTCTCCAGGTTGCTTCCCGTGTTCCGGCCTTTTTGTTTCTTTTGTTGTCCTATCCTTTGTAACCTTTTAGCACGTCGTCGATTGTCTCTTTTTCTCGATCACCCTTCTTCTTTTCTTCCAACATCTCCAAGCAACAACCTTTGCCTATCGCCAAGACTCTAAGACACTCGCTTCGCCTCATCGCGCCAGCTCACTCTTTCTTTTTGTCCCTTCTCCGTCGTTGCCGCCGCTTTGCATTTCTTCTTCTTCATTTTCTCTTCTTTCTACGTTGCGCCATACGCCCTCACACACCCAAATACGTTCTGTGATCCGATTACATATCCTTCGCTTCTCATCTTTTTTTTTTTTTTTTGCTGCCTTCTCGGAGCTTTACCCGGAGCTTTTTCTTTTCTCTCCAGTTGTCTCCCTTCCTTGCTTGAAGTCGAATGCCAGCTTGGGTCATATTTGCCACTTACAGCTGAGCTTTCTTCAAAAGGCTTCTATAAATCAGGCAGGCAGGCCGCTCTCCCATCAATTAAGCGAGTCCACAGTCGATCGACGCTACTGACTCGAAACATCGTCTGCTTTCTGTCTCAAACACATTCTCATAAACACTTTGAACACTATCTTCTAGAAGCCTTTCTAGTCTCCGCTCCGTCTATCGCAATCATGTTCTTCTTTTTCACCTTTGGCGAGCACACTTTTCGTAAAGATGTCTCAGGCTACCAGGGTATGGTGTGCCAATGCCATAACTGTGGCAACATGTCGGGCCGTGTAGTGAAGTCCAATCCATGGTTCACCTTTTGCTTCATCGTGAGTTCGCCCGGTTTTTAAGTATGTGTGTATCATAAGCTAACCTGTGTTGTGTTTTAGCCCGTTGTTCCACTCTCCCTCAAGGGCTACACAGATATTATCTGCCATATCTGCAACTTTGCCCAGCCGCTCACCAACCGGCCAGACGTACAGGCCATGGCCAACGGTGCAGCTCCCGGTGTTGCCCTCCCGCAATTTCAAGGAAATACGGGCTGGCAGGGCCAACCGCCGGCCGGCCATGGAGCAGGAGGCTATCCACCGCAGCCATACGGAACAAAACCACCGACTCAGCAGTATCATTAGGCTAAGTTGAGCAGAAGGTAGTGTTACTTCTTGGTGTGGAAGAAAATCAGCGATATTTGAACCGTTCCTGCAAAGCACGGCGTGAAACAAGCTCGTTGGGAAATGTCAGTGCTGTGTTCTGCTCCTAGAGTGAAATCGCGGGTTATACCATGGGACGACGGAGAAGGGGATAAATAGGCCTGAGGGCTACTATTTCTCCGGTGGCGCACTGCGAACGAAAGGTATCAAGCGCTGTCAAGTCAGGTTATGCTTGAGAGCCTGCAGTTGGAACCGGCGATATAAGCCTATGGGTTGAAGAGGCCGACTCTTATATGGTCTGCCGTGATGCTCTGTAGAGAATCTATTGCTCCCGTGATGATATCTTTAAATATCACTGCCCACGGAAACACCAGGCATATGATGCATTTTGAAGGACATATATATTTGTATGGATGGATGGACGGCGTTAATGATCTGGCTGGACGAGTTTTGAAGTTTCAATAGATTCCACCCTAGGTTTATTTTGCGTTGTTACGCTTATGTTTTGACGCTTCTTATTTTATTATGTCTTCAATTGCAATTACTTTCTTGACCACTGGCTAGTTGCGGCAATGAGGCATCGTGATCTTTCCCAGGCGTTGTATCTCAGTCTTTGTTCAATGCCGGATGCAGCTAAAAAAGGAGATGAATGACGTATCGCTCATATAGAAAGTAGTAGTTTGTAGTTACAGCACCAAATGCCGCTGAAGCTCCACTGTAAATCAAGGGCCTGCAGGGGACCATCCACATTCTATAGTGGCTGCCGACTCGCTTAATCTCCAACAAATTTAATCCGAGCACTGACCGATAGAGCAGCACATCGCGTCGATTTTGGTTTATTTCCTTCTTTGGATCTCTCCAACATTTTTTTTTACTCTTTTGATCGCGCAAAATATCGCATTACATCATTGTTGTTGTTTTTTAATCTTGTTGGAACTCTCCATTTGACATGGACGTTGTGTTTTCTTAGTGTCCTTCAATTGTATCATCATCATTATCATCATCACCAGCCTAAAGTTGGCTTCGCAGACATCGGCATTGTCAGCATCATTATTCGCCGCTCCAATAACCCTAATCAGACCATCGCATCATCCATCCAAACCTGCTTCCTCGACTGCTCTGGCTAGCATCGTTAATCCAAGTGTCTCTACGCCATCCTCATCCTTATCTCCATCACCATCGGCTTTAACTGGCTAAGACAATTTCTGTCTCTTGTCCCACGCGTCCGCCAACGTCATGCCAAATCGCCAAGGTTCATCGGTACGTCCCCAGAAACTTTGGAATCACCATGGATTGATTGATCAATGGACCACACAGTCTCAGCCCAGCTTCTTCTTGCCTTAGTCTTCCAAACAGCTTGTTCTCGATTCTGCTAGCAATGTGTCTTGGTCTCTTTCCTCATGACCTCCCTCTCCTCCTCTCCACAGAATCATCCTGCCGCCCATCAACTCCCATCTCATTTTGGTATAAACACTAACATATCTGCGCCTTAGCAAGATTCCCGCCGCGATGCGCGGAATCAGCGCAGTTCCAATCCAACCAGCAACAGCCAGACTCAGGGTATATCCGTCGACAGCGTGCTCGGCTTCACCTCTGAAATCCCGTCTGGTCGGCCTCGAGGTGGCCCGCCTAACCCATCTCCTTCCACAGTCGCTCGCAGCACAAATACTCCTGTAGTGCCTGCCACCGTAGCGTCTGTTGTTACCGGCACTCACCTCTCGTCGTCCCCGTCATCATCACCATTAGCAGCTTCTTCTGCCGCTTCTACGCCCGCTGACCTGCGCTCTAAGCGCATCAAGGGACCTCCTTTAGCAAAGCTCCCCGTTATCCAGACCCGTCTAAACCAGCGCGTCCCACAGCGCTCTACTAAGACTACCGAGAAACTCGTGCTTCTGCCCGAGCAGGATGGCGCTGAAGGCCCGCTCTTAGTCTCCTCCCTTCCTGACAGCGAAGACCCGGTGCTATCGAGTCGCCGCCCACTGCGCGACGATGAGCTCGACTCGTTAAAAAAAGGCGGTGCCATCCATGGTCGTAGCTATGCCGAGTGGCTGCCCAAAAAGGACCGCAGTTCCAACGTCGCGCGTCTCACGGCGTATTGCGGCGCACACGGGTACAACGTCAAAGCAGCCGCTAAATTTGTACGCGAAACACATGCCGCCAAGGCAAAACTATACGACGACTGCCTTTACGTTATCTACGCTCTCCCGCTCCTGCCAGGTAGCGATGGCTACCGTGTGCGCAGTAGGCCCATCTTGAAGACGCCTGGCTCCTCACGTACAGTCTTGGACGAGGAGATTGAGCGTAGCGAACAGCGTGTAGACCATTCAGTCTTCCTAGGCTTTCAGGGAGACGGAAATCCAGACGATGGTGCTGTAGGCGCTGGAAGAGATGATGATGATGATGGTCCACCGCCGCCGTTGCCGCCACGGCCTACAGCCTACCTCGGCGAAGGAGAGCCGAATATCAGCACGCTAAGCAGGTTGCCGCCTAGCACGAACCTGTTTGCCGAGATGTTTATCTTTGCCTATGGCGTCGTGGTTTTCTGGAACTTCACCGAACAGCAAGAGCGCCTAATTCTTGCCGACCTCGAGTTTGCCGATCATGATGATTCCAGCAGCGAAACGTCGGGAAGCTCGATTCCCAGCAGTACAACTCAAAATAGTAGCAGCAGCTACAATAGCAACAACAACAACAACAACAACAACAACAGTAGTACTAGTAGTAGCAATAGCCATTTCAGCCATGGCTATAGCAACAGCATAGGCAGCAATGTTGCCAGCGATGACGAGTTTGACGAAGACGCTCTCGTGCAACGACCCCTAGACCAAGACGATTTCGAGACCGAAGAGTTCCATTTTGCCTACAGTGCCGACGTGTCACGGCCGCGTATCTTTAACGATATGATCACGCTGCTGCCCGGGTCAGATCATATGATCAAGCTCACTATCAGCCATGCCATCGCGCAAAGCACCAAATTGTGTTATTTTGAAGAGCGCATGACGCAGACCCTTAGCGCAGCACAGAATATTCCCAAGCAGCTAGCCAAGACAGGACAGCTGGTTATGAAGCGTGAGCAGATCATGAGCATCATGGGCCAACTATTCAAAAGTCGAGTTGAGTTGAATCTCTGTAAGTTTCTCTTCCCTCTTCTCTCAAGTTATAAAATAGAAACAACCTCATACTAATCTGACTACTTCCTTTTCTTAGCCTCCAATATGCTCGATACACCCAAGTTCTTCTGGGACTCAGAACCAACGCTACATCCCCTCTACTCTGCCATCCGCGAGTACCTCGAACTAGAAAACCGCGTCAAAGTTCTCAACGAGCGCTGCCAAGTCTTCCTCGACCTGACCGAAATTCTGTCCGACAGCATCGCCGACAGTAACATGAGCACTATCACCTGGATCATCATCGTGCTCATCATAGTCTCCATTATGGTCACTGTGACCGAAGTCTTGATCCGCGTGAGCATTCTTCGCAAGAATCAGGATCAGTTGCATCCGATAGTAGGCGGCGGAGGAGACGCAAACGGCTCTCTCGCTGCCATTCATAATGGTGGCGTTATCGATGCTGAGAAACAGGGCCTAGCTTCGCTGTTAGCGCAGGATCTCGTGCGTATGAATATCAGTATCGACGATCTCAGACTCTGGAGTCAGATGTGGACACAAGCTCAAAAGACAACAGTTTGTGGAGACTTTGTTATCGATAAAACATACAATGAGGAATTGTAATACCGAGGTTCGGACGTCTCGTTTTTTGGGGCATTTGCATTTCCATTTGCATTCACACATGTTTTCAGGGTAACAGTCTTCTTAAAATAAAACCAGGATAGCATATCTTTTCTTTCATTATTATCACTTTCTCAAGGATCAACTCTAGTACAGTACATACTAGCTATCATCTAAATTCTCCTTTGTCGTATTACAAACAACTACCGTTGTGAATAGATATGTATATCGCCTCACATTAATATGAAGTCAGTTCCGACCAAGATAAGTTAAGCACTACTGGATTTGTTTCATGTTCAAAGGCTAGATATTCATAGAAGAAAGGTATAATTGGGAGCTATATACGTGTTATATATTATATACAAGTGGGCAGGCTTCAGCAAAAGAGGGAGACGTTGGGGGTACTATATACAAGTAGGTGATATAAGGGTTGTGGAGGTTTTGTGGCAGATTCTGAGATATATATACAAGGGTCTTAGAAAGTAGTGCCGAGTTGCGTAGGCTGAGAATACATACTCAGGGGCGAAAATATAAGATGGACGGAAGCAAAAAGTGGGTATATACAAAGAAGGAATGAATCATGGAAGAGGGTATATATACAATCCAAATTCATTTCCCATAAAGATAGGGAGCGGCTGTTCACCTGAAGGGGAAGGGATCGTGCTGTGACGTGCCGAGACAAAAACCACCTAAGTATATACAGTAGTAGTTCAAGTCTAGCAGTAGGAAACATAGTGATGTGACAGGTTTGAAGTACAAGGAGTTTCAGAAAACTAAGTACAGGTTGATATCCAAGTTCGACAAAAAGGGTGCTGTAAAAAGAGGTGAGAGAGTGTGTTGCGTGCGGCCCACAGCGATCTCGATAGGATATATACAAATGTGAGAGGCAGGAGCGAGAAGCGAGCGTAAGGAGTTGGTCGTTGATTAGCTGTGAACAGCTAGAGGAACAAACTTCAGGTAAATATGTACAAGTGAGGTTCAAATCCAGTAACCAGACCACAGGTTTTAAATAGGCGTACGTGCAGGTTGAGTCTGGGGCAGAACGATCATAAGATATGTACATATGATATCCCGAGGCCTGAAAAGAGAAAAGCATAAACAAGATGACAGTTGCTTGCGGAGAGAACACACCTTCAGGGTATGTACAATTGAGATGTGCTATCCCAAGACAACGGGGAAAAGAAGGTTGGTGGGAAAGTCTTAGCTAGACAGAAGACTCTGTGATATGTACAGGCGAGCCTCCGATCTAGCAAGATAGAAGTGTGGTGTGCTGTTGTTTTCAGTGCACAAATGAAAAACAGCGAAGAAAGGTGTTGGGACTGCGGTTTTGAGGAACCAGAACGATCAAGATATATACAAACGATGCTCAAGTCCAGTAAAAAGTCGGTGTTCAACATACACCAGAATCTCAGGGAATATATTTACAAAAGAGATCCAAATTCAAGGGGCGAGCGAGTGTGAAATATGAACGGAGAAGTACACTTAGTCCATCTCCATAGAGCTCACAGCCATATACTCCTTGTTTCTACGGCTGCGGCTCTGGAAGTATTCGCGAGCACTCTCAATCCAAGTCATGGGGTTCAGCTTGCGGCCAGGGAAGCGAATCTCCTGGCCAGGCTTAGCACTACGAGCATCTTCCATGTATTGAGGGCGCTTCCAGAATTTGAGCAGAAGAGAACTGACAACCACACTGACTGAAGAGAAGGCCATGGCTGCGCCAGCCGCCATAGGGTGCAGGTGCAAGCCAAACGGAAGGAACATACCCATGGCGAAGGGGAGGCCAACCAGGTTGTACAAACAGGCCCAAGCCAAGTTCATCTTGATACGGCTGAAGATGGAGCGAGACAGATGAAGGGCAGACGGAATAGACATCAAATCGTTGGGGCGCATCAGGACAATGTCAGCAGCTTCTATGGCAACATCAGTACCGCTGGCCATGGCAATACCAATATCAGCAGTAGCCAAAGCCGGCGAGTCGTTGATACCATCGCCTACCATGGCGACACAGTCACCGTTCTGCTGCATTTCGCGGATAATTTCCTGCTTTTGATCGGGAGTGACACCAGCGTAAACATCTTCGGGTGCAATACCAACAATGCGAGCAACAGCTAGGGCAGCAGGACGCTGATCGCCGGTGACCATTGCAGTGCGGATTCCGAGATGGTGCATGACAGCAATGGTAGCGTAGGCATCTTCCTTGATAGTATCAGCCAGGCAGAGGAAGCCAGCGTATTCACCATCAATAGCAACGAAGATATTGGTAGTGCCAGACGATCCACCTTTTCCGCTTCCCTGGTTAGTGCTCTCGCTGTCACGAACGCCATCCTCAGGCACCTCAATAGAGTTCATCTTGAGATACTTGGCAGAGCCGATCAAGACGACATAGCGACGGCGTCCAAAGGATGCAGGCTCGACAGTAGCGGAGACACCCTTACCGACAATAGTCTTAAAGTCGCCGACACTACCATCAATAGCAGATTCATGATCGATGCTAAGCTCATCGCGTGCGGCGTTGAGGACAGCCTTACCAACAGGGTGCTCACTGCCCATCTCAGCCAGACCAACGATAGACCACCAAGTCTTATTGTTGATGCCACCATCATTCCAGAAGTCAGTAGGCCTCATACGGGCAACAGTCATCTTTCCCATAGTGATGGTACCAGTCTTGTCCAGAACAACGCGGTTAATGCGAGTGGCAGTCTCAAGCGCGGCGCCACCTTTGACAAGGATACCATTTGCAGCACCGACACCAGTTCCAACCATGACAGCAGTAGGTGTAGCCAGACCAAGAGCACAAGGACAAGCAAAGACGATAACTGAGATGCAAAGCTTCAAGCACACCATGACACGGCCACCGTTCTCTTCGTCCATGAAAATATGAGGCGGGTTTCTAAGTACGTGGCTCAATACCATCCAGGCGAAGAAAGTACCAAAGCCAAGGATCAGAATAACCGGTACGAAGTATCCCGCGATTAAGTCAGCCAGACGCTGAATTGGAGCTCGTGTAGTTTGTGCATCCTGTACTAGCCTAACTATTTGGCTAAGCTGGGTATCGCGACCAGCCCGGGTCACACGAAAATCAACACGTCCATGACCATTGACGGTGCCTCCAATAAGGGCACTGCCCTTACTTTTCTGAACAGGCATCGGCTCACCAGTAACCATGCTCTCGTCGACATATGTTTCACCACGAACCAGCGTGCCATCAGCAGGAATCTTGTCGCCAGCGCGCAGGATAACGATGTCTCCAACCTCAAGAAGCTCAGTAGGGATGTGACGCTCATCAGCAGCACCGGTGGTGGCCTGGTTGTAGCCGGGTGTTCTTGGAGTCCTAGCCTCGGAATCCCATGATTCGGCAGCCTTTTCAGCGGCGATGGGATCAGCGTAGATGGTGGTCATAGTAGGAGCCAAGGACATGAGTTGCGAAAGAGCTTTGGAGGTCTGACCTTTAGCCCGGTTCTCCAGGAAGCGGCCAAGGGTTATGAAGGTGATCAACATGGTGCTAGTATCGAATATCGTCTTCGGGCGACCGTGAGGAGGTCTGCAAATAGCATCCATCATCAGGAACAGGCTAAAGAAGAACGCAGAGGAGGTGCCAAGCACAACAAGCACATCCATTGTCGGCGACTTATGTTTGAGACCCTTGTAAGCAGATATATAAAAGCGCTTACCAATCCCAAACTGGATAGGGATGGTAAGACCGAGGCAGATGAGATCACCTAGGAAAAGGCCAGGGATAAGCTCAAATTTGCCAATGTCGATGGCAGGGATCATCGGAAGCAACATGTTCAAAATGAAGACAGGAACTGCAAACGACACAGATAATTTGAAGGCACGCTGCCATTCGTTAATTTCACGTGTCTTGGCAAGGGACTCAAGCTGAGAATTATTGTCATCGCTGTCAGAAACAAGGGCATTCAAACCCTCTTTTTCGATGGTATCTACCAGGGCACGCAAACCGACAACCTGAGGATTGTGAACAACGGTCATTCTCGAGGTCGAGATGTTGGCTGTTGCAGATGAAACGCCTATCAAAGCACATATGTTGTTCTCCAGTTGCGTGGCCAACGAAGCAGTCAGGTTACCATATAACTTGAACTGGGAAGACGTTGTGGAGGACGACGAATCTGTAGATTTCACGGTAGAAATCAAGGTGGTCCCAAATCCTCGATCCTCAATAGCTTCAAGAATAGCATCGGTAGATAGCTTAGCGGCGTCATGAGAAATAACAGCACGCTCAGCAAGCAAGCTAATGTTGAAGCGCAATACTCCATCAACGCCAGAAAATGCGCCTTCAACAGCCGAAGTGCAGGCTCCACACGTCATACCTTCAATCGCAACAGTAGTGACTGTCACAACATCTCTGGCCTCTTTGGACTCGGCAGTTCGTGAAAATATTTCAGAATCGGTGATTTCGGCGCCAAATCCACGATCTTCGATCATGTCAACAATTTTCTCCTTTGTTAGGAGAGTGACATCGTGACGAATAAGAGCCTTTTCCAGAGTTAGAGAAATGTTGAAATCGACGACGCCAGGGACATCTTCAAAAGCAGATTCAATGGCAGATGTGCATGCGCCGCATGTCATGCCCTCAATAGCAATGGTGGTCGTAGCGACATTGCCGGTCCTCTTTTCTTCCATGTACTTTGACCGTTCTCGCGGTAGTCTTGGTGATGGGAGGTCCGTGGATATTATCTCAGCATCAAAGCCGCGATCTTCAATGATCTCGTGGATCCTCTCGGCTGGAATAGTTGCAGGGTCATGTATGACAACAGCGCGTTCCATCACTAGGCTCACGGAAACACTTTTAATGCCAGCGACGCCAGTGAGGCCGCTTTCTATGGCAGAGGTGCATGCGCCGCATCTAAATTCATACAAATAAAAAAGTCAGTTGCTGTTCTTAATGCTCATTCCCCTCAGCGTATTCCGGGTGAACCGACAAAACGAGCAAGGAGCAAAGTGTTCAAGCGACCCAGTATATTGGCGCCGCACTAGAACGGAACGGAAAAAAGATGAACTCACGTCATGCCACCAATCTTGACAGTTGTCGTCGCCATGATGGCTGTGTGTATGCGTAGGCTCTTTTATTGAATTCAGAAAGAAAGGATAAGATGCGCCGGATAAAGACGCAAGAAGCGCACCAAAATGCTTCGAGTAGCAAGTGGAGACGTTCTCTCTTTATTGCCACTAAGAGTAGCACTATCGTCCAGATAGTCAGGCAGTAAAGATAAGAAGAAGTAATGATTGTTGATGATGATAGTAACAGAGAACTAGGTTCACGAAAACCAGAACTGAGTCGGGGAGGCACCGGATTAAGTATCAGACTTCCGCACGTACTAGGCAAAGGACAAAGATAGATGAAAATGTTAATGGTCTAGTCAGTCCCTTGCAGAAGTACAGACAAGCGAAAAAGGTGTGCTGAATGGCACGATATTTCTCTTTCAGGCAGGGCGTTTTTCGTGAAGGGATGCTAGTATAAAGGCAAGCAACAGTAGGCTGACGAGGGTGTCTATCCGATCCAAGGGGGGGGGGGGTGGACTAATAGGACTGGGTAGGTTGTTTGGCTGTATTAACAACAGAAAGCTTCAAAGCGTATGAACGGGAGGAAGCGTAGTAGAACCTAGCTTCGAAGTCGTAGAAGGCGTAAGGAAACAGAAAATAAAAAAGATGTAAGTCTAAATAGGCTATATCGCATCCACGACAACTTTTCTGTGTCGACGACGCCTGAAGGCTGACGGCTCTCAGATAACAAACACTAATCGTGACGAAAATCCTAGCAGAAGCCAGCTGCTGGGGTGTTTTTTTTGTCTCTGCAGTTTTGTGACGAGGCGTCGTGGGCGGACGAGTAGTTGGTCTAGTCGCTGGCCGTCCTAAGATGAAGACAAAAAAGATTTGATAATATCAAGTGTAGAGAAGGCGTTGATCGGGCGCTGTAGCTCTGATAAATGCGTGTTTGCTTCAAGGGGGTAGGCGATATAATATTTCCGGCCAGACTGGAATGAGAAGAAAGAATTAATAAATAGAAAGAAAGCGCCAGGCTTATGATTTTGCTTCTTTGGTTGATAATAGAGATGCAGAGAGATAAATCGGTCGATTCTAGGCTCGATTTGATGAAGCTATCGCTGGACGCACAGCACGCGATTACGGCTGATTTCTTTGGATGGGTTGAAGCAAAGAAGAAAAACAAAGAATAAAACACGATGGGAATTAAATTGAAGAAAGATCGAGGTTTTCATCTTGACACAAACACGCACTTCACATTTGGCCAGTTCAGGTAGGCGCTGCTCAGACGCTAATGAACTGATGCGGCAACCCCAAACCAAGCTCAAGATTAACTAAATGGCCGGCGCTTTTGATACACAAAACGCTGCTAAGCTGCCACTTTTCCCCGTTACCAATAGCTTAGGCCCCTTGGATCGCTGTTTCTACTAATGTATAATGCTAGTCTAGTCCCAAATCTACAGGTGTCAAAAGCCTTCTAGCCTACTCATCCAGCTTCCCTATTTGCCCTTGCTTCCCCTGCGACTTGTTTCACGTTGACGTTGAAGAGGCCAGGCCACTCACTAGTGGGCGAAGCTACCGGCTTGCTCTGTTTAGGGCCACTATTCTAGCCGAACTCAGAAAAGCGTCCTGTTCCGATCTTTCCCTTTCCTATCATCAGATATTATTCCGGAATTACCATTGCAGCAGCATCCTGGGGTCCCTTCTCACTTAATCTTAGCTTACAGCATAAGTAAGCCATAGCTTATCAAAGTCGGTCAGTCAGTCAGCTATCTAACTTACGATACTGACGACTATGCTAGTGCTACATGTAACCCTTTGCCAGCCAGTCTCTATATACTAGCCTTGAAACGCGTGCACTCCATGCTTCGTGGTTGCCATACACTTTCTGTCTTTTCGTCTGTGAGTTACTACAATCTAAACTTGCCAGGAAGGTAAAAACCCGCTTTCATGACCTAGGAAGCTTTAGACGGTGGTCAAAACTCAAAGTCCACTGCAAAAGAAGCTGTGCGTTGTTGGAACTTGGTGAGGATATACGTAATGGGGGGAGTCTTTGCACCGCAAGCACGGGTACTTTAGCTAGGGTCCAGTGCGTCCGTATTTTCTAGGTTTGTTGGTTAGTTATCCAAGTTCATAGGTAGAGCAAAACCTAATAAATGGACATCGTTAAATCTAGTTGCATATGTTAGGGTTAACAAGTGTTGAAAGCAGCTCCGATTATATACTAAAATGCAACTCTTATTATGTGCCCCGCGTTGATTGGCCCCGAAATAGCCGGAAGTTGTTTGTCCATAGCAGATCATTAAAACAACTTTCAAACAGCAACATTTAAGGGAAGGAGAACTCACTGATTGCTTCGTGAAGATTGCTGCTCAACAATATACCCATCAACAAGGAACGCCTCTTACCGACCATTGAGTACCTCTCACCAGCCTTTAAAACTACGAGATAACATAGGTGTTTTTGGGCTGTAACATTGTAGCTCCTATCGCTACCATTACCAGCCACTGGTGACGACGATAAGCAGCTCCGCGCAATTGAGCTAGGGATTTGTCTTTCAGTCCTTTCTTTCAGCCTCGTCTCACAGCTTAGCGTTTTTTTTACCTGTCGACATCACACACTATAGACCCGGCAGCCTCAGGGACTAGCCATTGCTACCGCTATCTGTGCTTTCTATCATACAGCCTCGAAACTACCAGGCGACCCGACTTGTACATTATGGCGCAAACTCAAGCATTGGCTGCTATTGAGGTAGGCATACCATACTCAATGAGAACTAATGCTTCAAGCTACTGACCATTACATTATTAACTTATAGCCATTCCTGATACTTAGCAAGTCTGTCACTTCTCCTATCGCTGCTGCCGATCTTGTTACACGTGCAACGTCCGATCCCAAGACGTTCGTCTTCGCGGAACTGCTTGAAACCAAGTGTCTTCAGGATCTAGCCCGAAGCGAACAATCTGCCTTCTATACACTACTGCAGATATTTTCATACGGGACGTACCAGAACTATAAGGAGACTACAACTCTTCCCAAACTCAACGATGCCCAACAACAAAAGTTACGCCAGTTGTCACTATTGACATTAGCACAGGATCAGAATAACCTCACATATGCCAGGCTTATGGCCGCACTGGACGTCACTACCCCTAGAGAATTGGAAAATTTGGTGATATCAGCGGTGTATGTTGGCTTGCTAGATGCTACGTTGAATCCTCAACGTCAGGTTGTAGAAGTCCACAGCGTTGCTCCACTAAGAGACCTAGCGCCTGGAGCTATAACACCCCTCCTCAAAGTTCTCAAGCTGTGGTCTGACCGGTGCGCGCAGACCCTGGACGACATCGAATCCGAGATTTTGCAGATTCATCAAGTGGCCATCAAGCGACGAGAGGAGAAGGAATGTCGCGATTCTTGCTATGTCCATTGTCTGCCTAATAATTTCAAGATTGATGATACGTCACAAAAATTGCCACAACGCCATGTACCTACAACTTCAAAGGGCTTGCGAAGTGGCCGACAGGCAAAGAGAGCCCAGGCTGCTGCTGATGGTATGGATATAGATCTTGACGAAGACGACGAAGAGAAGAAGCGGACTAGTCGTCGTAAGCTGTGAAGCGAACCCCCCTTGCCAAAGCGCCTGACACGGGAAGACAAACACGATCATATTCAATGACATAATGAAAGCCTTAGCATAGTGTGCAATTACCAAGTACGTGCTAGAAAATAGAGATGCAGGAACGGAGAAGTTGAGAGCGGAAGAATAGAACAAAATAATAGAAAGCAAACATTGGATTTTTGTTTGTCAATATATCATAGTTACTGTCTTGGCATAAGTCAATGTCAACCAAGCCCAAGCAAATATGTGTCTCCCAGGAACACAAATACAATACTAAAAGCTAAAGGAAGATTGATTGGCACCTAAGACGGGACATCGGAACTATACTAATAAAGAGGTGGTTAACGTAGTTGGTTTGCTCGGGCCGCTGATACAGCACACAGTGGCTTCTGGAGGGGGGGTTTTACGACTGCCTCTTGTTCATGACTGCATCCCGTTCGTGATAAAATTGAGGGGCTGTGGCTGACAACTATTCGTTATATACGCGAATCAGATACACATTGTCATATGGACTAATAAACATCTGGTTGACATTAGTAGTTCGAACAAACATTGATCAGCATCTTATACATCGCGTCATGAACTGCGGCGAAATGCCTGTCCGGCACGTCGATGTTGTCGCCGTCGTAGCATCTGTAGTAACAGGAATAGTGATAATGCTACCAAAATTATTGTCGTTTAACGCTTATTCTCACTTGAGCCTCCGGGAAGGCTAAATCACGTTCTTAGCTATGGGCTAAATAACAAAGACACAATGCAATATTGATTTGAGATTGCTAGGCTAAGAGAGGAGAAACAAGAATCTACAATGGTAAGACAAACAGAGTTTGTAGGTGAACTGTGCTTTTTTCTTCGAATAACGCAGGGTAGGAGGACTTTTCTGCGACCAAAGATCGCATGCTGTGGGCCGGCAGTTGGGTGGACCTGCGATGGTCGGTGATGCTAGTACATAGCATTTGCTGCTGTGTGTAGAAGCTATTTGCACCCTCATATCCTGGCATGAGGGCAGAATTGGAATAAAAAAGCCAAGCAATTGTCAGGAAATAATGTTGGTAACTGCCTAATACGTAGCAATGCACTTCCAGTTGGTAGAAGCCCATTGATAGTCAGTGCTCACGTTTGCAGTACTATAGTAGCAGTGGCAAGTAAGCCCCAGATGCCCCCCTTATTGGCAGGCATTAGAACGAACATGGTTCCTGGTGGGCAAACAATTAACGATCCCTTCCAAGTAACAAGTCGTCGTCGTCGTCATCACCAATCACAAGCCGCCTGCCTGTCTTTTGGCTTTTTCTTGGCGCTATCTCCCTAAAATTTTTTGGCCGTGATAGCAGTGCACACACTAAGCACGGCACATATTGAAAAACGCAAGAGACAGGAGGGAAATTTCAGTGACTGAAACTTTTTGACGGAACAATATCTCGAAGAACAAATAAGAGAACAACAAATCGGAATCGTGTCCGTGTACAATTCAATATTCCATGGTTCCCGAGTCAAACCACGAGTTCTACAAACTATAATCACTCAGGAACCAAAAAAACTATATATATATATATATATTTATAAGTACCACCGAAATACACACAGACGTACATTATTTCCGTAACTCTCTTGTCGTATTAATGATTGAGTACTCTTCCATGCCCGCAAACTTGCGACCATATATTTGTTCTTGAACCACTCTTTCTCCGTATTTGTGAATTTGAGTACTGTTGACCAAGTATCGTTGTGTCTTCTCAGTGAGTGTGGGACCCTTCAAATACAACAATACGAGGCGAGTCAAGTGCACCAATTCAGGACTAGGAAAGGCTACAGCGTCGTACTAGAAAAGGCCTATCCTTAGATACGGCTGGCCTAAACTTGTCTTGGACTCTTGACGGGACTATGAGACTGGGCTAACCTGCGTATGTGTGTGTGTGTGTAGACAGCCTGCGCCCATTTGTGGTCTACATTCAGATCTTCCGAACATGCCGTCTAAGTAAGTTGCACGCACCTAATACGATTTATCTAGATTGATGGATAATTTACCCTGTTGACCTTGGCACGAATTCTCTACGAAAACTATCGACTACTAGAAACAACAAAGGCACAGGCATATGGGTATTCATCACAAAGAAGGTTGAAAAGGATTACTAGTATAGAAATGATAAAATATAACTACTAGGGCACTAAGGAAAAATTTAAGAATCGTGTACTACGTCTTAGCATTATGTAAACCAAATGATATAGTTTCCTGTTCTCGAGTACTGGAATGCAAGATATACCTTATGATCAACCTCAAGTACAGAATTTGAATCCGGTAAATTACAACCTGCGTAAGACCAGACAAAAGAAGAATATGATAATTATGACCCTAAAGACGCTTCCGGAGAATCAAATAAAGCCGATATGGAAAGAGGGAGAAAATATTGAGTCTCCTTTGTGATCACCATAATCAGTTGAGATAAGACAACTTAAGATTGCAGACTAAGACATGAGAAGCACACATAACGATATGACAACAGAGAAAATTTAGATTAAAAGAAAAAAACTGTGATGTGGTGATAATGAACCAAATGTGCATGTATGTAAGTAGAGAAGCATGTGGAAAGTTGGCTAAGAGGTATCGAAAGAGAGCTATTAAGTAAAAGAAATCCTGTGCGCCGGTCTGGTATCCATTAAGTGAAACATAAAAACAAGATAGGAAAGATGATAAAAGGAAATGCGCTTTGATAATTCGAGGTAACAAAGGAGGTGACCAAGAGGTATGTTTCCTGGAGATATTGGATGAGATTGATTAGCGCCAAAAATCCAGGCGATGTGACTGAGGCGATTATCCTATGCTGTGATACGAAAACCGTGAGATATCGTATTAGAGACAATGTTACGAGACTAGTGTTGCGTTGCACTAGTTTTACAGACGCTTGCCTGGAACCATGATGAATAGAACGCAGAGCGCTGCATCAATGAGAATTGTGACGCTAAGGACGGTGATGGCACGCCGAGTAAGCATGCTACGAACAAAAGGCTCTCTGATGCGTGAGAAATTAAATGGCGTGTATTCGCTAAATCCAAGTAGAGCAAGGATGGGATCGAGCGAGTACTGGTAGGATGCAAGAAGATAGACAGCAATTGTGAATGGTAAGATGATCCAGCACCGAGTAAGTCTAGTCATGTCTAAGAAGACTAGGACAAAGGCAGCCCAGAAAGCAGCAAAGATAGACACGAGGCCAACAATAAGACGAAGCACCAAGGTGGGGGGAATTAGGTTACCAAGAGCCTTCTGTCGGAGGAACCCGGGGAAGGCGTCACGCTCCATGGCCTGAAATACGTAGTCCTTAGCTACGTCAAAGACCTCGGGATCGTCACGACCATACTCTTGGATGGCGATAGTGATCTCCTGCATGATGGCGCCCGGAAGGATGATCTCACGCTCAGCATTGGGCATTAAAAATGTGTAGAGAATCTTTTCGGCAGAGGCCCGAATATCCTGGCGCATGACAGTATGCTCCGGAGAGTTGGAATCAGTCAGCGCACGAGGCGAGGCTCGAGGCGAGCTGGGACCCGGCGAATCACGAGCAGCTTGGGGGAAATGCTCGGTAGCAGGGCTGTCATAGTCTCCGCGGAGGAATGCCGACATCTTGGCATCTTGATCCTTCTCCTTCTCTGTACGGAACATAAGAGATGGACCGGCTTCTGGGTTCAATTCGCCCATGCTCTCAAGGATCTGCGAAGAGCGCTTCGAGGCATTTCCCACTTCTGGAGTTGAGACGAGGACCGACCGTCGGAGTTCACGCACATAGTGGCGGCAAAGAGACATGTGTTGGGCAACATCAAGCCTGAATATGTTGGTTAGCCTGCAAATCTTGACAAATGTGTAATATGCACTCGCATTGGTGCCTTACCAGAAATCGAGATAGTCGACTGATCGTTGCTGATCACGCATATAGATGTAGAACGAAAACAGGTCGACCGGTGGCAAAGTGCGCCGACTCAGCACCTCGAAAAGGGTGGGAAGACGATTCCGATTCATATCGGGCGTGGGCGAGGGCGATGGGTTTGACATGATGAAAGATGTTTGTTTTGATTTTGTCGCTGGCCGATAAAGGTGATTGAATGCAATCTTTAAACGCGAGGCGTCGGAGCCACACTGACAAACAGATAAAGGGAGCGAAAAGATGGCGTTGGTCAGCTTAATACGATGACTGAAGAGGGGACGGATAACTATAGCGCAAACCCGATTTGAGGGATGGCTTGAAATGCCGCTATTCGCGATGCCGTGATTTTGCGAGAGGTCAATTGGCAGTTGATGTTGGTGTTGGTGTTTAGTGATCTTTCACTAATAGAGAAGTCAGCGCAGAAGGGCGCTCTAGTATGAAACGGGTAGACAAAACCCTTTAAAAAATTGTGGGGCTGGGCATTGTATCTTCAATCTACCCGGGGCGCAGTATACCATAATAAGAATAACGCGCTGACCTTAAACCGACCGTCGTCATTTTCACGTGATGCTAATTAGCGCCATATATGCGCGCCACTATTGTATATATGTGGCGCTAGGTCCCCGCTTTATTGTTATAGATTTAGTGGACCACACAAACTAGGATATCTTGACATTCGTCCACAAAAAGCCCTACGGATCTCACGTGATGGTATTTTTGCACGCACACCGTCGAATCCGCTATGTGTGATTCTCGCAAAGTTTCCACTCTGGACCTAGCGATTTTTCAGTTTTGATCTCAACTTTCCAGACCAGTCCATACCCGTCGTGTAAGCTCGCACCGTCCCTTCGAACTTCGATATCTATAAGATTTCTCTCACTCTTCGCTATCCCTCTTAGCAGAGTCTTGTCCGGCTTCTCTTGTTTCTCCTGCAAGAAATCTAACGTCAATTCCCGTTCAGATACAATGGCTCCTACTCAGAAGAAGGGACGTTCCGCCATTGCGGACGTCGTCACCCGCGAATACACCATCCACCTGCACAAGAAGGTCCGTCTACGATAGCACCCCGATCCATATGATACTAGTTATCTATAAAAACAAACAAAAAGCGACTTAAACGATATTTGGAGGCATATCTCAATTGCAATGTAGGGGCATTTTTTGCTGACCTAACTTTTTGTAACGACAGATGCACGGCACCACCTTCCGCAACCGTGCCCCTAAGGCCGTTAAGGAGATCCGGAAGTTTGCCCAGAACGCCATGGTATGTTGACATCACCCAAAGACGCACACCAGGACAGCGAGTTACGGTTTGAACATGACCGATGCGAATAAACAACAAAAACCCGACGACAGTCTTCAGACCCTGATTGTGGCGCTATCGAGAGCAACTATTCGACGACAATATTGAAAAAGCTACTGAGCACGTTTGCTTCATTATACCGACGAAATCTTACTAACCCACTACAATCGACTCAAACCAAATTACCTGTCCTGGGTCCAACTATATCGCACGGCTTTGTTCCAGCTAACATTGTTGTCATTAGGGTACCTCCGATGTCCGCCTGGACCCCTCTTTGAACAAGAAGGTTTGGGAGTCCGGTGTCAAGGGTCTTCCTTTCAGACTCCGCATCCGCATCTCTAGACGCAGAAACGACGAGGAGAACGCCGCCGAGAAGCTGTACTCTTACGTCCAGTCCGTTAATGTTGAGAGCACTAAGGGTCTGACCACCACCGTTGTTGAGGAGTAAACTTGGCCGTTTATTCTCCTTATGAACGAAAAAACTAAAAATTCTTATGAAATGAAAAAAATGAAAATTTCCTTCCAACTTTTTTTCTTTTTAATTCCCCAGGAACTTCAATCAAGCAGGGAGAGAAAGCAGCCAGCAGCGCGGCAAAGTCATGATCCCGAATCTCCGCATTTTCTTTTCAGCATAGAGAAATTAACTACAAGAGTTACCTTGCTTCTTAGTTTCGCTTCGGATATCATTTGGTATGATTGTGAGAAGATCATTTTATTCATTTTTATTTTTCATTTACCAGGCAGCCGGACCTCTGAAAAATATCATCTTCGGAGGGACGGGGGAGACTTCCAGCCTTGAAAAAGGGAAAGTCAATGGAAAGGGAAAAAAAGGAATACACACCAAAAGGAGTTAATTTCTTTCATTTGTTTGGTGTTTGTATCATATTGGCCCAAGGACAGCCGGCATATCATTTCGTTTTATGGATAGGGAAAACAGGGAAACTAAAAGAGCTTTTCTTTATTGATTTCTTGTATTTCTTTGAACTAAAGTGAAGAGAACGTGGTATTTCTTGTTGTCGATGTGATTGGATATATCACCCCAGATGGATAGGCTTCATGCTAAGCTTCTGTGCATTGCTTTTCTGTCTCTTGCTGCTTCGATGCTGCCGTATATGTCGTGATGTAATGTTTTGCATATTCGTTATGCATGTCGTAGTGATGCCATAATTATGAATTAGATGGAATTCATGAATATTTTGTGTTCATAGGAAGAAGTCCATATGCGAATCCCTAACCAGTTAAAAGAACCTAAGTGAAATAAAACATTCCTATCTTTTGTTTCAACAAATATCGAAACCTAAGCAATATAATGTGCGCCTGTGTGTCACATGTCTACGGTATTTTTATAGGTAGAAACTAAATAAGATTATAGACATATAAATAAATTCACATATTTAACGAGTGTGATTAACACGTTATCTTCTTCACGTAGCTTGGGGGGTTGATTAGGTGAGCAGTTGTCAATGCGGTTAGTCTCAAATGAGATAATGTAATTCTGTACTGTTTATTATACAAGAAAAATGCGAATCACTTGAGATAGATATACGTCGTGATTATTGCTGAACATTGTAATGTGTAAGTTGTATTATATTAGTACTGCCAGATAGGTTGATAATGCAGTCGAATTGAATATGACGCTGGTCGTTAATGCATGAGGAATGTTAGGGTCTAGTAGGAAAATAAGTAGGCTGCTGTGGGTTATCGTTTACACAGTTCGCTACACGATGAACCCACTATTCTAAGCAGAGATAGTAGTGGGTGGGGCGGACGGATCGGGCATCAATGTCTTGAGGTTGATAACCCTATTGCGCTGAAAGATGTCATCCTGGTTGTTGTCTTTACTCATCATCAATATCGCGGTGGCGGGCAGTAACCTTGCGTTTGAACTCCTCCATATCCGTGTCCCAAAGTTGGGCGGCCTCTCCGTTGAGAGGAGATGAACTACAAAAAGAAAATGATGTTAGAGAGTCTGAATGTCCTATAATTTTTTGTGGAGACTTACTTGTTGGGCTCGCCAAGAAGACTTTGCAGGCTTAGGAGCACAGTTTGGATATTGTAGGCAGCTGTCCATTTGTCCTTAAGAATGTCCAGGCAGATACGACCGGAGAAGTCAACATTAGGATGATAGATGGGGGTCTTGAAAGTCACTTCGGGGGCCACGTAGGGGTAGTTTCCGGGAAAGTTCATCTTGAGACGAAGAGTTAGGCCATCGTACGGGGTTTCGCTTGGGCCTTCTATGGTAGCGTCCCAGCTCATGAGGCCATCGTCGCCCCCGGGGAAGGCAGAGATTCCAGGAGCAGGAGAGCTCATCATTTGCATGAGCTCAGTTTGTAGGCTGATGTGTTAAGCATGTGTTAGTCTCAGAAATCCATGTTTGATAGGATCGGTTACGATGGGGAAGAGGAGCATACCGCTTGGTGACGGCTGGGTTAGACGCGGCCATTTTGTGCGATGTTCCGTTTGTAGAGTTTATGTGTAAAAGGGCGAATACAGGGCTCTATGGAAGAAAGCGTAGGTGCAGGCTAGTTGTCGAGGTAGCGGAGAAAACTATGATATAAAGTGTGAGACTAGAGATGCTACAAATATAAGAACTGGAAGCGATAACTGATTGAGTGATTGGACAGGGAAAAGCGTACCCTTATTCTTGGATTGGTAGGATTGGGAAGGCTAGACAACAGGGTATATTAGAAAGATATCCAAGGATGAAGATTCCAAAGAGAAAGAAGTGGAAGGGCTGAAGAGGTCACACCGGGCATGGTCAAATCCGAGATGGCACTACTACTCTCTGGCATATAAACATCAACCACGTACATGAATCTGGGGGGGTTTTGGCGTGAAAGCGGTGAAGAAACAAAAGTTTAAGCAATGATATTTACTTGGAAGTTTTGAAAGAAAGATGAAAAGCGAAGTCTGCAATGGGCTTGGATGGGAAAAAAATAGAAAAGAAAGAAGTTTGACGAGGCTACAAACTGTCAGACGACAAGAGAGTTTGTAATCAATCAATTATGTTATTGTATACAAGCCTAGTGCTATATATATAGCCTTTACCACAGCAACGCCTCGGGCATCTAAACTTTTGATTTGGCGATGAACCCTATCACTAGGGTTGGTGAATTTATCCAATGACTGCTATTAGAAAAGGATACTCTAGACACTTTGATATCTACTTGAAAACATAGAATCTATCAGAACATTTACTGTCACTAGTTGATATATACATCAATCGACATGAACCTTTTTGTTATTATAAGCATCCACTGAATAAGTGAAAAAAAGCTATTCTCTACTACAAAGCAAGCAGCTTTAAGAGTGGAGTGACTAAAACCCAGATTCAGACCGCCCGTTATAACCCTAACATAATGAGTCTATTCCCAACATGGTTAAATAGCCTCCCTTTCCAACAAGCTTGGGAAAAGTACACCAAAAACACGTGAAGCTACAGAGTGGAAGAATAAGACGCGGATTTAACGGGCCCATAACAAAGCGTGTCGATTTTCTAAATCGATCATCCAATAAGAACTGTTGGATGGAATACAATGAGCTTGACTAATCAACCCTATTAGTACTACAGTTTAGCAAGCCCTCCTCACTTACACTTTCGCCCAGCAACCCACTGACTGCATTGTCTGAGCGCTGTTCTCAGGAACGGACCTTGTCGTCGTTGTCTCGCCGGAATTGACAATAGGCAGCAACAGTGCTGTGGCTTGTGATACCACAGCACCCGAGATTCCTGTGAGCGTCTCAGTGAGCTTCCGCTTGTCTAGAGATAAATAACCTTGATTGTCTTGACGATCTCTCAATCTTCCTCAACCATTTCCAATTTACTTCGCCTGTGCTTCTTTCGGCACTACGCTGTTTTGGTATCAACGCCCCCATCTATGCATACAACAGAGCAGCCGCTTCTAGCCACCCACAGGAACAACCGACACTATGCAGGCCTCACAGTATCCCGTACCACAGAACCTCCCGTTCCGAATCATCTCTAAGACCATTGGCCGAGGCGCCTATGCATCGTAAGTCAATGCTATGCGCTCTGTACCGTGCACTATATGTCACTTTATCTGCTCTGCATGTTACCCATACTGACAGGCTTGATAGCATCAAAAAGGCCATTCCGTTAGACGCCCCAACGCCGGTATTTGCCGTCAAGCTCATCCACAAGGAACATGCCCGCACGCGTGGCAAAGTCAGTGATCGGCAGCTGCGTCAAGAGTCCAACCTGCACGGCTTCATCGGCGCGCATCCAAACGTCATTGAATGGTTTGCGACGGGCGAAGACCCCGTATGGCGCTGGATCGGCATGGAATATGCCTCGGGCGGCGACTTGTTTGACAAAATCGAGGCTGATGTTGGCGTCGACCCTAACATTGCACAAATATACTTCCGCGAGCTCATTGCCGGTACTAGTTTCATTCACAGCAAGGGCGTTGCCCACCGGGACCTCAAACCCGAGAATATCCTCATGAGTGAGGAGGGTAATCTAAAGATCGCTGAC
Source organism: Endoconidiophora laricicola (assembly GCA_001640655.1). Taxonomy (NCBI): domain Eukaryota; kingdom Fungi; phylum Ascomycota; class Sordariomycetes; order Microascales; family Ceratocystidaceae; genus Endoconidiophora; species Endoconidiophora laricicola. The sequence goes on from LXGT01000041.1 coordinate 27,212, forward strand.
TTCGGTATGGCCACCATGTTCCAGCTCAACGGCAAATATAAGAGCAGCACGTCGCTGTGCGGATCTCCTCCGTATATCGCCCCAGAAATTCTGCGCTGCGCTCCGATGCAGCGCAACTCAGCAGACCGCCAACTACCGCCGACATATGACCCAGCCATTGCAGATATCTGGTCGTGCGGCGTGATCTTGTTTGTGCTGCTGATAGGAAACACGCCTTGGGACGAGCCTAGCTCCACAAGCTGGGAATTTCAAGAATACAAGAAGACAGCCGGCCATAGCACTGATGCTCTTTGGAAACGTGTGCCACCAGACGCTGCATCGCTTTTGCGCGGAATGATGGCCGTTAAGCCAGCAGATCGCTTCAACATGAACAAGATCCGCCAACACCCGTGGTTTACGCGCCGCAACCCGCTGCTCACTGCCGATGGTACTGTTGCTGACCCGCTACACCTAGCTACCCAACTTTTGGCCAACCTACGCATCGATTTGAATTCGTTGCCGCCTGTATCTGACTCACAATTGGACAATTTGCGCATATCAGCCTCTCAACCCGCCGATCTTGCTTTGGGCGGCGGCGGCTTTGACTTCGACCTAGACTGGGAACGCCCTGCGCTGCGGTCCATGGCAGCCACAGCAATATCTTCTACGCAGCCTTTGATGCGCAGCGACATGGGCATCGGCGGAGCCAGCAGCGGCGGCGCCCAGGCTTTCGATGGACAAAAGACTGTTTTCTCCCGCACGAGTCTCGTCGGTGAACCATCGATGAGCCAGTTTTCTCAGCAGACTGAGCTGCCCATCAGCCTCACGCAAGCGGCGCGGCGGTTCCGCGATCTCGTGCCGGCAGAAACACTGGCACGCTTCTTCTCGCACGTGCCACCGGACCACTTGGTTAACATGCTGACCAGTGCACTGCATGAGCTCAACATCATCGTGCCTCCGGTTCATATCAACCCGGACCCATATGCTGACCACACGGCGCTGCTCAAGGTGCGCACGACGGACGGTCGGCGACAGTCCATGCACGGCCAGATCCAGATCACGCGCATCCACTACGACAACGGCACGGAGCTGCTTGATGTGCAGTTCATCAAGATCAAGGGTGATCCGCTCGAGTGGCGCCGCTTCTTCAAAAAGGTCGCTATCAAGTGCCGCGATGGCATCTACGTCCCGGAACAGGAAGAGTAGATCTCTCCTCCACCGTCGGCCTCCTCCCCATCCATGTTACCACAGAAGCTCGAAGTGGTCACTGCTGCCAGACCTAATGGGCGACAGAGCAGCGAGGCGTCATCACCGGCTTCTAGCATCATGATGGAGATTCGGTTGGAGGCGCTCGAGAAGAAGGTCGAGTTAGAAAAGCTGAAAGAGGAGCGGAATCGGAGCCCAGATCCACGAGATCGGGTCACAGCGACCATCTAAGAGAGATCAAAGAATGAGGCTTATGAGCTACAACATGATCAGGTACGGCATCACAGAGACGCAAATAAAGTGCAAGACTTGCAAATAAATCTTGGTAGGGTAGCATGACTAGTTTGAATAAGACCTTTTGTGAGAAAAAAGAAAGAATAAGTATTCAGAAGAAGAAGATGAGAAGATACTATGAACATTGATATATAATAACCCCCCCAAACAGAAAATATAGACAGAAAATAGAGTGACACGAAGACCCCCTAGGAAGTACAGTAAATGGCTGACTAATACAATTTAAAATGAATGAAAATAACCGCTTTGAAGGCTTCAGGAGATCGTATAAAGACGGCAAAAATATACACAAAGAGAGACAGAGACAACCCAGTCAGAACCTAGAACACTTGAGACTGGGGGAGATTGGTGAAGCTGATAAGCCAGTTTAGATACAAGAAATGGACGCTACCAGCTAGAGAAGACGGACAAAATATACCACACTAGTAGAAACAAAACAGATGATGCGGAAAGTCCCATCAAGGGGAAGTGGGTGAAGTTACAAACACTAAAACCCCTTTCGTAACGATCGGTGCGGAGTTGCATATCTCCGGGCAAACACAGCTGATGAGTTTGGTGAAGTTGGAAGAGGCGACGGAGACGGCGAAGAAGATGCCGATGGCGGAGCTGTCAGAGGCTGAGCTGGGCTGGGATCCCAGCAGCGGTCTGAGAAGGAGGGAAATTGGACAAATGACTGCCCCAGAAAAGGGAGACTTGGTGAGTCGGGAGATGGAGACCACATGGACATGTTATATTGGTGCTGGTTCTGGTACTTGTGGGTTTCAGATATGGAACTGTAAGATCGAGATCGGCGGTGGCTGTTGAAGCCAGAACTAGGACTAGAGATAGAGCTAGAAATGACACTGGAGGTACAGTCAGGTTGGGGCATAGACTGTGACTGCTCCATAGACGCAGAATTCAAGGCAGTTGAAAGCGCTGCCATGGCCGCAAATGAACGTTCTTCCTGTGGTTGGTAGTAATAGTGATGGTGATGGTGAGCTTGATAGCTAGAAACTGAGTCACGTGGATTTATGAAGCTACTCATATGGCCATGGTGCTGGTGATGATGGTGGTACATGGGAATTGGAGGCCTCACCGAAAGCCCATCGAGAGTGGCCGGATGTTGTTGTTGCTCAGGCTTTTTGCGGAATCTCTCTAGATGAGCCTCCATATCACAGAGATGCAGTGTTTCATGTCCGGCCCAGGTGTCGATGAAGCCAGCAATTTCTCTGAAGGCCGGCGTATGTCCGCCATCTTTCCGGGCCGCAAAACCGCAACAAACGAAGAGAAAGCAATGTATCATTTCATGTAAGAAGGTGGAGATCAAAAGGCGCCTGTTGAAGCCGCCGTCGCGTAGAATTGGCTGCGAAAGTATGATCAGAGTCTCTAGACCGTCACCATCAGCGCGTCGGCGCACTGCTGTGGTCCCGATTATGTGCTGGCGATACTGAGTAGCGGCGGCATGTGACCAGTCCCAGGCAACTCTTCCTTGCAGTCGGCCAGCGAAGAAGAGCTCGTTTGCAGCCGAAAAGATAGAAGCTAACGCATCGTCGTCCAGAGTGAAGTCGGCAGCCTGTGTGCGAGGGGAAACTAAAGTCCGAAGAATTCGCTCGTGCTGCGAGTTGTTATGCCGGTGCCGGCGTTGGTAGTGCGTAGCTGCTAGGTGTGTACGCACTAGCTGAGCAGCTTCGGCGTCAGTTAAGAAGGGAACTGAAAGAGAAGAAGAAGTAAAAGATCCGGAGTCGGCAGTGGGTAGAGATTCGTCGGTGAGTAGCGAGAAGCCATCAGCACAGAAGAGGCCAGGATCTGCCGAGACAGGTAATCCAGAAGCAGTAGTTTCTGTGGGAGACGACGGCCAGTACACTGAAGTTGGAGCGGGTGCGGTGATATGATGGGGAGTAGATGCGGATAGAGGCGTGGGGTTGATGATACCGATGCCGGCGGCCGACAGGCCAAAGACGGTCGGGGCTACAGCAGAAGAGGCAGACCGTGAGCGAGAATGAGAGGGGAAGAGAGACGAGGAAGAAGAAGACTGGCTGGGGAGAAGGTTAGGATAGCGAATCCGCTTGCGTGATTCGTCAATATCGTCTCGACTGCGCTTGGAAGCAGCGGGAATGGAGACGATCGATGAGGATGACTGTGATACTGACGGCGGTGGAGACGGCAAAGCAGCTGGCCCTGCAAGGAATGGATATGAGTGTGAATAGGGTGATGACGATGATGCAGAGCCGGGCCACGGCAAAGGCGCACCGGAGGCCAGGACAATGCTCGTCAATGACATGGTGGTTGCATAGGCGGCTGTGGCCTCGACGTATCACAGCAGCCCATGTGTCGTGTAAACGCCTTTACTTGGTCAGTGGATAGGCTGGCTGAGTGAAGTAGTCAGCCCGGCAAGCAATCCGCGGCAAAATGATACCGAATCAGTTTCTCTCTCTCTCTCTCTTGATTGTTGGAACCCGAGCAATAACTTCAAGATAGCGAAAGAGCAGATGGAGAACGATAGTATTATCTTGGGCCCAGGAGACTGATGTAAGAAGCCTCGTTTTCCAGTCTGTGGGTCTAGAGAAAGAGATGGTTGTTTTGTTAAACAAAAGGTAATCGAACCGAGACCACTAAAAGTAGCACGAGCAAGAGACAAAAAACTGGCTGCTGACAGGAGTTGCCAAGTCAGAGTAACAGCATGGCATAAAGACACACACTGTCGATTGCTCGGTAAGGATATCTCTTTAGCATCACCTTTCCAAACCCTCGTCCTAGGCGTATATATATATATATATATATACTGATAAATAGACCGAGTTTGTGCAAATCTAACAGCTAAGCTGGTCTTGCGGGCTGAGAAAAGAAACAAGAATGATAAGAAATGCCGACAAATAAGTGTCTTTCTGGCCCCGAGCCTTGTTGAGGTCTCGTCCTTCCTAGTCCTGAGGCTCTTGATGCCCAACTTGTTGCCCGCTGCCACTGACTGCGTCTGCTTGAAATGCTGATCGCGCCTTCTTTGGGAGGGGAAGGGGGGGGGGAGACAAAGAGAAGAAAAAGAATGAACAATTTCAACAACGAGACAACCAAAGAATTCGCGAGGTTTCTAGAAAGACAAGTTTCGTCGTCTATTATCTCAGTTGAACCCAGTGAGATGGAGAAGTTGAGAGAGCAAGAACGGTCTTGCCTCGCAGAAACAAAAGACGGGCTAAGATCTGGTACCGGGACCGAAGGCCACTTTTTTCCCTTCCACCTTCCTAGCAGAACGAAACAGTAACAGAGACGACAAGCCGACAACAGGCCACGAACGAGGTGCCGAACCGAGTGGCGGTTCTTTGACTTGGCCCTTGTTTCTGTTCTTTCAGTACAGAAGTCCCGCCGTTTCTCCGGGCCTATTCCCAGCGATCCAATCCGGGGCTGTCTCTTCTTCTTATGCTTGTCCTTTCTCTGTGAGAGAGGCTTGGGACAAGTCACAAAGGATGTCTGACTTGCTCCGCAGATGGTCGTTGTTGGAGCGAGGCGAGCGGAATGTGTACGGAATTAGCAGAAGGAAGAAATGGACGAGAGAAGGAGAGATATATGAGAGAGTGAGGGCAAGACAATGATGGCCGACAGAGTCTGCTGTTAGTGGATGGCTTGGGCGTTGTAGATGAGAGAATGGAAAGTAAGAGAGAAAGAGAGAAGCAGCAGCTCTACCGGCCCGCTTGGTTGATGGTGGGTGTCAACAAAGCAGCAGAAGGTGTATGTATGGATGGCATTGACGTAGAGCCGGCTTCCTGCTGATACCAGGCCGGCAACTGGCTTTGTTATGGCCAGCGGTGTTGTCTGTTGAGTTGTTCGTTTGTGTGTGTGTGTGTGTCTTTTTCTTATCATTTTAGGAGAGACCAAAGGGAATAGACACAAGGTTGGAGAAGGGATTTGGGAGGAGGCGAGAGTGTTGGCCTGTGGGAGAGCGAATAGGCTGCGTACAATGCTCGGAAGCTTCGTCTAGACGCATTCATATGTTTTACATACAAGCACGTACAATCTTTACAAACACAAACACAGTAATACTTGTTATCTTGCAGTGCTGTTGCGTAGATCAGAGGGTATGAACAGCCTGGCGGTGCATATCAGCTTCACTAGACCATGTAAGTGCTATTAAATGACCCTGGTTTTTACCATCAGCAAAGCAGTCTTTTTTCTCTTCTTCTGGTCGTTTATATGACTGCTGATAGCACTGACAACTACAGCATAGATAGCCCTAGAAGCCTTACCTTGGCAATTGAACCCAACTCGCCTAATCTACGCCCTAAAAGCCTCCCTTTAAATCAATGCCACAGCAGAAAAAATAAAGAGAGATGTTCTTGAATCTGAGCAACTGAGAATGATCACAACAACCAACTCACTTGATGCGCTGGCCTTTTCCGGGCTTCGTCTGCGTATTCTGCATTGTTGTGTCGTGCTTTGTTGTGTTGTCTGTGCCTGGCCTGCTAATAATCCTGCCAGTGCTACTGTTTAGCGTTCTATTACATGTTTACTGGCAATGTTACCTTGAGTACCTCAAGAGCCCCCAAACAGACAAAGGGCTGCTGCTTGTAAGTGCCCGACCCTTTGTGTTTCAATGGCCGGCTATCTATCTGGTCTGATGCGGGCTAAGAAAGATTCGGGAAACATAGCAGAGGCTTCTGTCCCCTTATTCCTCGCCCATGAACGTCCCTGCCAAGCAGCAGCAAAAAGCATGCCGTATAGAAGATATCAATAGATGAAGTCTATCTTAACCCCCGATCCCTAATCAACCCCATCCATGTCTCGGAAGGAATCGATCCAGCTCAGCAAGCCAGCTAAGCCCAAGCTTTGATCAAGACCAAACATAGGAAGTCAGAGTAGAAGCAGCAGCTTCGGCGTAGAATTTCGTCATTCTATCCTTAGCATTAGAAAACAAAACAACAAATCTAGAGTATCAGTACAAGTGGGAACAACCTTGATGGGCTAATACTCTTTGGCCTGAACACCCTGTTTTGGTCTTAAACCTGCCTGCTTCTAGTCTTTGCTAGTCATTTAGGAGAAGCAATTATCACTGCATATTACATATCTTAGTTTTCTCAACTATTGGCAATCGAAGCTGTAAGAAAAACTGCTTCGCTTGGACCAACAATGAGTGATGCTCACAAATATACTTCTAACCGTGTTACTTACATAAAGGCAAGACGTTCCCCCGGATGAGTGATCTTTGCCATTCTTATACTTTCATAATTTAGTTAGCCAGTACCTGGCCAGCATCATCAGAGTTGCTAAGTTGGCTGTCTACCGTTTTTGTGTTCGTTTCGATACACTAATAAGACATAACATTATGCACAATAACTTAATCAGCCAGAGAAAAGAACGAAACATTAAGGAAACTAGAGGAAAGACTCGAGCCGAATCGAACCCAAAGCCCATCATCCTCCTCCTTTGAATGTAAAGGAGCAGAACAAGAAAAATCAGATAAAAAAATCAACTTTTTCCTGGAGCTTTGTTTGATGGAAAAGGAGCCGGGACGGGCCTTGACTCGAGATAGAGAAGTGGCATATCCTGTTTTTATGTATACTATATGAATATATATATATGTATGCAAAAGAAAATAAATATTGTACATCATGATATCTTGTCCTCTGCAACGGCCTTGCTCGATACAACCGACTCCCTTGTCTTGATAGTTATACTTATGGACCAGCCGAAAATCCAGGAGTCTTCAATAAACAAGACATGTATCCGCTTCTGGCTATTCAGCTACGAGCAAGGACAAAGGCAAGTCCTTAATTACTGATAGAAGCAGCAAAAAAAATATCAAGCAAGACCGTCGTGCTACTATATATACTACTTTAGTTACTGCCGATACTACTTGGCTATTCTAGTTTGACACATATGCAAGCTGCTTCCTGGCATGCATGCCCATACATAGTAAAGATGTCACTCAGAACACGTACAGCAGACAGCGTATAACATGATGCATATGTCGATGAGCGGCTGCAAACAATAGAATTTGCCTTTCGGGTTCCAGCTCACTCTTGTGTTGTGTTATCGACTCTGGCTTTGGTCCGTTTAATCATTACATAGCCTTATCTTTGGTGATACAGCGAGTCCGTACTACATAGCAAGAAACGATACTATATAATATACATAGTGTATGGGCATAACAAACATGTCGATATACTTTTTATAATTGTAAATTCACTACCGGAAAGATCTTCCTGGTTCTTACCGTAACTGTGGCTAATCTTATAATCACAAACATGCTCCTCTAACAAACGGCCTGAGAACATATAGATGCTGAAAAAAAAAGAGTATGTTGGCTCATAAAACCCAATGAAGGAAAAATACGGGGATTATATTCCATGAATTTGTCCATCTTATCTATACCTTGAGATATAAGCCCGCCTTGCCTTTGGATTATATAGAATTGGGCATCAACCTTGAGGAATCGACCAGTCTCACTCGATTAGTAGTGACTACTTGGGCTAACACTTACAAAAAGGAGATACCCTATTCTCATATAGATTAACAAGAATTATTGGAACTATACGTATTAATTTTCTTGCTTTGAGATTTTGGAAGCCAGATAATGCAAATTGCTGGTAACGATAACTACCTAAATCTACGAAACAGTATAATTGCCGTTCTTACGACTACCTACTATGTAAAAAAAAAATCACATGATCCCCATCTATCGCCCAAGCACCAAAGATGAGGCTTTGGATGCTACGCTACCTTTTTTAATACTACGTCCTGTTTGATTTAACTCGATATAGCGATATTTTCTCCACCAAATCTTCTCGATATCATCATAGTTCTACCGTTAGCTATAGACTTTCAACCATCTTCCCTCATATATGTAAACCCGACTGCAATGCATCTCTGACTGGTACTACCTATAGTTCGTCATAGTCTGTGGGTTGTCAGAAAAGAAAGACCCAATATCCACCCCGCCCTCCAGTCCTTCATCTATTTCTCTATCTCCCAAAAAGCCATCCATGCCTTTGTCTTCGTTCTGTATCTTTAGTCCGTGTCACTTTATATGCAAGGCCCAAGAAAGGACCTGTCACCTTTTTAACTTCGTGTTGCTACATACCACAGTTCTTGGCTAGAAGAAGGGAAAGGTGATTAGAATAAGAAAAGGAAAAAAGAGACCCACACATGCTCGGTTACCTAGTCTCGCGCATTATCCGACCTACATGCATGTATAGTGTGATGCTGAAAAAAAACAGGCCGGCCTTTGCCCTTCGTTGAAAGGACACATGAGACTTGGTGCATACTCGAAAGAGTGATTTATTGCATAGACAAGAACACAACGTATGAAGGGAGTAATTAGGCGTTGTCATTATGTAATCATAGAACCAAAACACGTCAAGTACGATCTCTTCTAACTGTCACTTATCCGCCTGCCTGTACTTTGTAAACAAAAACTATAAGAAAACTTCACCAAAACAAGTATAAATGTCGGTACGACAGAAAAAAAGGAAAATTAAGCAATTCGTTGGAGATGAGGATGGTTGCCTTGTTATGACTATCAAGCTCAAGTCGGCATGTTGCCCAAGTTGGAGGTCAGGCCGTGCATCATACTAGCATGGTCAAGCGCAACCCGCATGCGCTGTCGGTATGCCCACTCATCCTGTTCTTCAGCTGTCATGGCTGCCCCAGACTCGAAGTCACCAGCCCGGAAAGGTGGCTTCGCTGAAAACCGCAGCATTCCAAGTTTTCCGCCCGTCCAGAATACGATAGCATCGTCATCCGCTGCGACACTTTGGTCTGGACTTTTGCTCAGGCCTTGGTGCCAGTGTGAAACGGACTGCGTGGACACAATCTTGCGTGCCATTTCCTCAACTCCAGTCATTCCAGCGTAGATAGACCCTGAGCTAGGGCTAACATATTCCGACGGTCCAATCCGGTGACGGCGAACTTCTGTAAATCCATCGCGCTCAAACCATGTGATCCACCCCGAGGCATCTGATGTTACGATGCGAGAACCATGAGTAGCTACTGACATGACTTTGGATGGCGCGCACGTCTGGCGGTTAACGAGGATAGTTGACCGTGTAGGACGGGAGGCACGTCCAGGGTGCGTTTGACTAGCAGTTAGTCCGTACAACTCTATAGAGCCTTTGGTGTTGTATTCGCCACCGGCGATCAGACTACGGCCTAGAGTGCTATGCGTTTCCGAAAGTTCTTCTATCGTGCGATTTCCCTGTCGACGTTCATAGCCGTGTGTATAGTTATCAAACACGTGTGGTGTCCATGTTAAAGATGATAGACTAGCACCGGAATGGATAGAGTCGACTATGGATGGAAATGTCCGCCGATCATAGTGAAGAATGCTTGGAAACCGGCCAGCGACATATATGTCGTTGGATACACTGAGGTCGTTGCCAAAGGCCGGTAGATGTAAGATGCTAAGTGGTGTTGGCTGGGATAATGACGCGTATAGTGGCAATGGGTCGCCCGAAAATAGCCCGCGAAAAACATTGTCGACACGACCGCTATTGTCAGTCGGGCCGGAGTGCCGTCGTTTGCGATCTCGGGAGTCATGCAAAAATATGCCAAGTGAAGTTCCGACCGTTAAAGGAAAGCCAGGGGTGCACGCTGATAAAGTTGTGATTGACCACTCAAAGGACTGTTGGCTAACAGGCTTTAAACGTTCTAGGTCGACTTCAATTAGGCCTACGGAAAAATTATATATATATATATATATATATCAGTACTGTGAAGGTATCCGGGATATACTCAGTGAATACTCACGGCTCTGGACAACAAAGAAGCCACGATTGCTAGCACTATCTATAGCTACAGACTCAGTAACTGATGAGTCTAGGCGTTGTGACCGACTAGCAAAATCGTAACAGGGGTGGCTGTGGAGCACTGGAGTTTCACTGATGGAAATGATAGCACCCCGCTGACCACGAGTGCCGGCAACATCCCATAGGCAGATGGTGCCGTCATCTAAAGGTGAGACGGCAAACAGATCGTCACTAGCTGACTGGCGGCTATTCTGGCCCGGGGTATAAAGTGAAAAGCCACGGCATTCGATCAGATCGGAAATACCGCCATCGGAAATCTGAGGTTGTTCAAACCAGTTTACCTGGACGGGACCGTAACGTTCGGCATACTCGCGGTACCATGAAATGGGCTCACCAGGAACTGTGTAGTCGAAATTAGATAGAAGTTGCTGCCTGGGCGGTCTGACTGGATAGATTGGCGAAGCGCCTGAGAATTTTGATGAAACGCGGGTGGCAGATTGGCGCTGATGAAGCCCAAGACGAATGATATTAGCAAGGTAGTGCGAGTCCTCAAAGGCACGCTGCTTCCAAGTATTATCATCTAGGCATAGTTTACGAATGTCCTTGTTTACTCGCATTAACAGAGTGATGGAGCGGTTGTCTAGATCTATTGAGAAAGGCAAGTTAGTAAGATGATAAGAAGGTGATGGCGTTTCCGAAGATGTTAGCAGGCAACATACAACTTAAAATCAATAGCTTGAGTTCACCGGGGAGTTCTAGGAGGCCCATTGTTGAGTCTAACTAGGCTGGAACCAAAAGGAAACAGGAGGTAAGCGATGGAGTTTATAGTAATCGAAACGGGATTACGGAGCAAGAGAGAGATCAGAGTGTATAAGCCGGCTTATGGGAGTCGATTTCAACACGACGGGGTCCAAGACGATGTCACTGAAGGGAGCAGAAAAGTGACAACGGCACATGATACCATGCAATGAAGCCAATATAGAAGGTCGGTTAAGCAGAAGACACAGAGGGCAAATGAGGGCAACTATGACAATGAACAAGATGCAGATGATGGCAGTAGAAGTAATCCTGGAAGAGGTAAGGCAAGCCGGAGGCGCGGTATCTTGGTTTCGGGCTAGGAAAGAAACTGGAGTCCGTTGTTAGACAAACGATTGAAGAAATAGGAAGCTTCAAGGAGGAGGGCGTCCGACAACTGCTGTGAGTGGCGTTGAGTGGACTTCTGGGCAGCTCCAGCTGTATTGATGTACTGGGAAGGTGCTGATATGACGGGAGTGAATGGCATCGAAGTGGTCTTTCCGGAGCCGTAGAAAGAAAAAAAAGCTTAAATAAAGCGAAGGTGCTGACTAGATATGAATATGGGTGTTTAGATGATGTTTAATTAGTGTTTGAATGATGTTGAGCGATGGGGACAAAAGCTATCGAAGACATTTGGAAAGGTGAGATGCGAGATGAAAGGAAGTGCGGTAAGCTGTAACTTAAGGGAGATGTATTAAAATCAATTGAAAAGGAAATAATTAGCTAAGATAAAATGAACGGTGTCCGTAGTTAAGGTTGGTAGTAGTAATATGTAGTGGTAATCTACCCCGAACAGTAAATTCCCGTGCAGTTAAGCTACTGTTGTTGTGACTTCAAAGTCATTTCTGCCAAGTCCGATCAACCAGCACTGAGAGCTTATCTAGAGCAAAACATACTAACGCGAAAGCTGAGCCCAGGCGAATTTGCCACTCTACACTGGTTCTCTATGTTTACTAAGTTAGAGTGCGGCCTTTTTTTTTTCTTTATAGATCGGTGAGTTGAGAGCTGCGCGCTTTATATGCAAAGTTATGGTATCCTGGCAGGCGAAATAGCATCTCACATATCAAGTCTTATCGCAGACTGTAGGTTAACGGCTCGCAGATCGCAAGACTCCCGATTGAGGCTCGCGTTGTGCCAGCGGCTTGTTCTGCTTGAGATGGGCAATTTGTATTGGCAATTGGATCAACGCTAAGCCAAGTTACAGTCCCACACTTTATGCTTTCCGGAAAAGGCAGAAGCCAAGATCGTCGGTATCGATAATGCCCTATACACAGACTATGTCCTTGATGATTGCTCATACAAGAATGGTCTTTGTACTCTATTGAAAGCTTATCTATGGTAAAGAAGAACTTACTGGCCATCGACACATCAGAGCCGATGACAAAGTATTCAGCCCGACAGCCATTCCTCGGGGAAGCTATGAAACAAGCCGATGGTCTAGGGTACCCCATGCAGCGCCTTTCTTGTTTAACATTTTGTTGGTACTTAGTGAATACAAGTATCTAAAGTCGACCGATAGCGACGAAGCGAACATAGGAAGCATCTCCGCTACGGGAACCCTATAAAGATTGGGACGGTCAGACGGACAGCGAACTGGTTATCTAGCATTTGGCCAAAACTTCTTACTTGATATTGGTCGTCTGTTAGATGTTGCTGATAGCATGGGAATCTAGCTTGGCAGTTGGCTAGCCAGGGTCTAGGACGTTGGACAGATATTTACTAGTAACACTTCACTTGCGTACGTTGTCGGCGGCCTCTTTTACCTTTGATAGAACCAGCTAACACCAAAACCAGGGTCTGTAGATCTTACCTGGTCTATTTTTCTATTCCCCCAGCACTGTTCTATTAGCCCCTTCTCATCTATAACCCACTAGTACTACTGGTAATATCACTGCTGGTAGAACTACTACAAGTCAATATTGCAACCCTGCCTTCTAGCCTTCAACTATGTACATAGGCGGATCATCACTGGCTTTGGGTGTTAGCAGAGCAGGCACCCGAAACAGCTCTGTGCTAGTAGGTCCTAATGATATTCTGTTCAAAACCAGCTCATGCTTTGTAATCTTGGGATTTCAGTGACAAGAAAGCATCACCAATTCTCGAGAGTTTGGCTGCTCCACACAAAATTCGCCTACAGGACAGTCTAGTTCTCTTCGTTTTTCCCACTCTCTTTTTTTTTTTATATAACCAGACTAAACATCTACCCGTCCGCGTTCCAGACTGGCACAAATCCTTGAGGCCCTATCGTGGGATGAATGCAACCAGCATGTCCTCTCTTTTTTTTTGTTCTATTCTAGTACGTAGTGGCATATCATTCGGCCAGCCAGTCCCAAACTGTCTGTGCGCTGCATCTCACTACTACAGCATAGAGTCTTTTCGAGCCTGTATACATCTTGCATTGGCCGATCTAGGCCAAGGCCAGAGTATACGTCGTAAGCGGAAGATGGGACTTTGACTGAGAGCTTGTGATAGCAGTCCTAAATGACCCACAAGAGGAATATACTCCGCATAGTTATACACCTCGACAAGTTATTTACTATCATAGCCACTGATGACCATGACAGTTTGGTGACTGTCAAGCCTTGCTTTTTTACTCGTCACACGTAAAGGTATATAGTATATGTGCATATATCGTAGGTTCTGATATCACTGTATGTCTAACTCTATTCGGTCGCTATCTCGTGTGGATCGCTCCTTTTATCTGACCAAAGTACTCCTTGAATGAGAAAAATCTTGGCAAGAAAAGGAAGGACACAAAAAGGGAGCCAGATCAAGGACTAGACCGGGCCGGACTAGTCTGGCCCTTTAGTCGGGTCATCTGAAAACCCGCCGCTTCAGCGTCCTTTTTATAATCTGCTACGACCAAATTTCTATTTATTGTGTCCTCCTAACACGGACTATAGAATGGGGAAAAGGGTCCACGATGTCAGTTATTCAATCCCAAGTAGATCCATACATTTGGTGGAATCTCTTTTTGAGTGGGGGACCAACAAGTACATACATGTAAATAAGCCCAGACACAGCAGGCGAAATACCATACTACAGGTTAGCATGCGAAACAACGAGCTAGTCTTCGGCTCCGGTCTTATAAAATCCCATCTTGAAATTCCATATCCCGGGTCTCACTGCACGGCGCCAATGCATGGAGCTCTTATGTTTATTGTCAAGATATCAGCTAGTCGATTGATAGCCATCATCTTGACTGTGTGTCACACCGCTCAGGGAGTAGAGCAACAGCAAACATTATTCTGTCACTGACTGACACTAATGAGGATCTTCTGTCTGCAATAGTAGCCTATCATAATTGGGTTGCGTCCTTTGTAACATGGCTCTGGCTTTAACAGTTGTTGTTTAGACAAAACTTAATTGGAAGCATATGGCCAGAATTGCAAGATAATCGACAAGCTGAGTAATGTACACATAGGACGGAGCCATAAATTAGTAAGTAGTTATCTAATGACCCACTTTTACGTATTCCTTGCAGTGGTGCAGGGTCTCCGAAGGTCTGGACCAAATGTATCTTGTTGAAGGCAACAATGTATACTTACAGATATACTAGGGTCATGCACCTGGTGGTGATACTAACTCAGTAAGCATTTATCTAAGGCGTATTCCTTGCTAACTAGTCAACCCTACTGATACCATTATGCCGCTGGTAGTATGTGACGTATACTCAAGTTAAATCTTAAGCAGGCTCAGTCGTAATAAGCCCGTGTAAGCTGAACACGCTTGCTTGATCGAGTATCCGGTGCGCCCACTGCCATCGTCGGTCCCATCTGCAGAATACCTATGGCGCTGCTAACTAGTACTGTTCTAATCAAGGAGAATTATGCAGAACGCGGAACATGCGGAGTTTTATGGCATCTACATAGTAGGTTTCGGTCAGAACATCTATCTGCGGCTTGCGTACACCGTGAAAAGGTGTTATCTACTCATGTCGTGAAAGTCACTGACACAATCGACGAGATCAGTTTCCAAACCGTACCGCAGACTGTGCCTGCCATAGTCCCAAAGAATATGGTATCAGAAAGTATGAAAAGAGGGGGCTTCCACATGCGAATAGCTGTCAAATTGATCGTAAGGTGAGCGGGAGATAGCAACTTCTAAAACATCAGAAAGATTCATTTGTGATATAAACTATTGGTGCCAATTACAAATCAACAAGTACTTACTACGCAACTAGCTATCCTCAGCGCTCGATGACCGATATGCAGTGATGCATACTGATGCTAGCTTGCTAGAACCTAGCTTATATTGTCTGACCGAGCCATCGCATCTAGACAGAGTATCATCAATGGGGGATAACTCAAGTTGGAACTCCATCAGATACCATAAATACTTCTATCTCACAATGCTCGATTTAAGCGGAGAAACCAAGATAAAATCTGGCTGTGAGAGCCTCGTGCAGTCTAACATAGCCCTATTCTACAAGTGTTCCGTCAGAAATGTATGTCTTTATGGAAGCCTTTGAGTGCTGGAACTGGCATCTAACTAGAGGCTTTATGTTGCCATCTATTTAAATTGTCATATGCATCGTTTGATGTAGCTGTAGAATGTGTCGTATACCGATATCGGCCATGAACCGATAACTTACGACTCTACGGCAGAGATGACGATACGAGATACGCATAAATGTTTCATAGATATCATAGCCATTTCAAGTTGTAGTTTCCTAGCAACAGCTAATGGAGCTTGATTCTAGAAAAAGACAATTGAATCTAATCTAATCTTAACGCTCATTCTCGCAATAACCTATAGTACTAGAAAAATTGCTTTACTTTCTGCCTCAGGCGGTTCCTGCCTTGTAGATATCGCGAAGTGACTAGACATCGGCAGAATTCGTTGCTGAGACTATAACTTATATGTCTGGATCTAGGAGAGAATTTTTCTTCTCATATGCCATCATGCCCAATATTCGTCATCTTTCTATTTCTGCAGTTTCAGATCCATTATCATCGACATGACTTCAGAACTTGGCAAGCTTCGATCTAACATTAGTGCCCATCATGAGACTTCTCCCCAAAGACGAATGAAATTCGGCCAGGGCAAACATCAATCGGTGTTTAGTAAAGGCGAAGATTCTCTTGTTGATCTCATCGGCGAGCTTGAAGCTTCTCAGTATATCTTGAGTAACAACCTGCGCCAGCAATCGATCGTGTCGTGAGTGTATTTCACGGTAAAAGTCATGAATAACCATTAAACTAAATAAATCGCCGCCTAGAACACCTGAACGATTTTATCGTTTTGATGAGATCAATGGAGATGCGTCAAGTAGCATTGTCTATAGAACTCCTATCGACAGATCAGATCTTCCCGAACGCCCCAGCGCACCTGTCCCTCCAGGTTCTTCTTCGATACTGGTAAAGTGTCCCAAAGGCCATCCTGAGAAACTATACCAAACAGTCATTGGAGCATGCATTCCATATTTTTTTTGCCCTCATTGGGTTATATTAATACCTATTAACATTTTTTTTTTTTCAAACAGCGCTCATCGCCAGCTTATCAGCAGTCATGCCGCGAAACACCGATGTCCAACAATCGTAGCTCGTTCAACTTTGACCAAGCCGAGCTCTCATATATGACTGGTGGAACTCGCTTGTCGTATTGCGGTATCCAATCTCGTGCCGGTGGTTGTGCGGAGAGTGACTGGGTCACTGAAGCCGACTCTGTCGCAGAACCTAATCGGCAAAGTCTTTACGTGTTCCAGGGCGATACCGACAGCTTTCGTCCCAAGCTGCCTGCACGCCCGGCTCGCCCACCGTCAGATCATCCAGCCTTTGGGATAGCCAGCAGCTCGCTTTGCAACAACAGATCCCCAGCCACTGATGCTAGCTCGCACATGTCTGACTATGTTTCGGAGGAAGTTATTCCACCTGTGCCTAAAATTGACCCTGCTATGCGGGCACGTCTAGCTACCACAACTTCAAGGGTAGACTTCAACTCTCCACTAGTACACAAGCGGTTATACGGACAGCTTGAAGAATCTGTTAAAGGTCTTCATGACAAACGCTCGATACGCGTTATCAAGCCCCAACTAGCCCTGCCTCGTCCAGGCTGTATGGTGCGCCAACGGAGTAAGTTGACTTGTCCAAGTCTTGCCCCTGAAGACCTGCGTATAAGCAAGCATATTCGCCTCGACCCCGACACTGAGCACAAACAGGACGCGCCGGTTACTTCCAAAGCTGAGCGAGTGCGTGATGAAAAGACGGGCGACGTTGCCATCCGAGTACCGATATATAGAGATGGGCACCCTGACCCCAAGAAAATAGCAGTTCCAGAACGCTTATCACCACCGCCAACTGCGATAATGGGTAAGCGCTCGCGGTCCTTTCAACGCTGGAACCGTCCAGATCCGATTCAGATACCTTCTGCAGACAGTTTCCGAGCCCCAGATGTCGTAGCCACACGCTCGCCACTGTCTGACAATTACTACATCGACCAGTATATGGATTCACTTGGTCCCCTACACGATGTGACGTTTTCGGGCCGCACTGGAATTGAGGCGGATGATACGACGACTAAGGGACTCAAGCGGATAAGTTCCACTGGCCGCAATGTGCGAATCTCGGAATGGCTGCACAGTGTGCGGAATAAGGCAGGACGCAATCGTAATAGTTACATCCAACAGCAAAGTAAGTTAGGAACCACCATCTCGTACAGATGGGCGACTTACAAAATCTGTACTATTAGATATATAATAGTAAAAACGGCACTAGGCTAACAATTATTTCTAAGCAGATGAACTCCAGAGCCATATGACTCCCCGGAATCGTGGAAGATCAGTGTTTGAAACTGCCCGAAGCCGTGACATGATTTTCGGTTCACAGCCCCTGACCGAAATGGGATTATCATCGACTGCCGGCGCAGAACTTCAGAATCCATTTCTCTACATACGTGCCATGTCCAAGATAGCGGTAGTCTACCGCATTGTTCTCACATGCATCGTGGTATTTCCGGGACCCGGGATCCTGCTTGGATTTGCGGCTGCCAAGGGATGGTTGGACCCTTTCATCGATTAGTTGACCGATGGTGAGGTCCAAAGCTTCTCTATGCGCCAGCGTACGATGTTGGTACGGGTGGTGTGGTGGATGATAGTGTCTTTGATGGCGTGTGGAGCGTTTGTGGTTATGGCGGTATTGTATGTTCAGGCACGCCAAGATGAAGCTGCTGGTATATCTTCTTAGTTCTAGAAACTTGATAAGATTTTAGCTAAAAAAAAAAATATATATATATATAAGCTGCTGGTTGTAGCTAAGGACAGTGACAGTGACTGCTCGAGAGAGAGTTAGAGTTGGCTATCAGAAAAACAATACTAACTGGAGATCAATAGCAATATTTAGCGCCAGTACATGCCGCTATCATGTTAGATTCATGAACTAAAAACCCCAAAATGGTGTAACTAAGAAAGTTATCTGATACCACCGTTGAGATTCTGCCCTCCATGCACATCTCAGGTATATATCTATCTGGCCACTAAGGCAGTATGATAATGATGTTTCTTTATTATACCACTTATATCACATATATCTCAACCATGTTTTGTACAAAATATTGTTTTGCTTCTTTTGAAAATGGTGAATAAAGAGCATAATATTGGCATTCGTGAGCTACATTGCAAGATGGATTTCAAAGGCAACTCATACTCAGAGACTTGGTGGGCTACTAAGTTCCTGAGATCTACCATGCCCGTCCCCATTCACAAGATTAAGCAGAATATCAAAGACGATGTCCTAGATATCTTCGAAACCTCATCGAAGCCCAGAAGGAAGCCTAATATTTCCTCAAGATAGAGGCAATAGAATACCCACCAGAGCAGCCAAAAATGACAGAACTGCTACTATCGCTACTTAGAGCTTGCGTTAGATATTTTGATAATTCTAGCAACTTCATGAGATTAGTGATAACAGATAAACAAAACCTTGTTTTAGAACAGCCAAGCCGATACACCAAACACTTGTTCTCAGGCGTTTCATAACTCAATATGCGCTGAAGAAAATCACCAGAGAAACTAGAGATATATGCGAAGAATATAAATGAAGGAAACATTCGCAGCTTTGAAGTCGACGTTCGTTGACATTCGGTACAGAAATCATTGCCTGTTCTCCAGGTGGTGTAGAGCGGGTTTATATCAGTCCGGGGCAGCTTGTCTTCTATACTTTACTAACAAACAGAAGTAGATATTTGACCCCTCATGAACTATATTCTAATACTCTCACTTCAATAGCAAGGGGTATTAGTAATGAAGGCTTCCACAAGGCGGTCTTGACTAAATCGATTGACTTGCAGCTACTAAACCTACTTCTAAACACTGTTATATTTGAGAACCTCGATTTCGAGATCTGGCAGCAGGTTCAAGATGCTATCAGCCCATCTAACCCACCCTCGAAATCGGAACTCGATTAATGCTATTTTGAAGACATCAGCAACTACTACTAACACATTTTCCTTTCCCTTCCTCGTGGGCCTAGGCTGCGAAAACCGGAAGTTCTGGAAGTCTGACGTGTGACGAGCACAGAAAGAAGTCTCTCTTCTATCTAAAGTTTCTGCAGGTCGCTGTGTCAAGACTTCACCCTTCTTGCTAGATTCACCTTGCCATGACGCTTCTTCCTGGTCCCTGACGTCGGAAGCTGAGAGAAAACTAAACATGGAGCTTGTCATGGAATCCCAAGCTTTCATCCAAGTTTGAGACAGTCTTGACATAGCCGCCAAGAACTATATTATCAAATGTGACCATGCTACAAAAACGTGAGGACTGAGATCTGTCAAACATGGTTCGCTTGAAGCGGCGACGACTACGCACGACGGGGAACCACTACCGATCCGGCATTAGGATCCATCCCAAATGCAGAAATGATATTGGTAACGGAGCCTTATCATTGCGCTGCTTGTGCTGTCTCCTTCTATCCTGGCATTGACAAGACGTTCTGGTCGACTCCTAAGACAACCGGGATCTTGCATCGTCCATGATGAGAAAAGAACTACACACAAGAGCAGAAGATAGTGATAAGAAAATGAAAACAGAAGATCAAAATCATATATTTAAGAGAGTTATATAAGGAAGATATTAGTTCAATTCTACGACAGGCGAGATATGGAGTTTGTCGGCCAAATTTCATGCCTGGTTGTATTAAAAGTGAACATATATAAAAGGGGCATCTTTTATAGAAAAACAAGCACTTGAAGATGCGCCATAGCAACTAGTGTGAATCCAGTTGGTTAGTTATCTAATCTGGGGGGAATCGTGACCAATATGGAAGTCACGGGTCATTCTTGGAAGCATATGGTATTCAACCAATGGATATAGTGCTTATTCGTGAATATTTACGTGAAACGGAAAGGAACAGACAGGTACATGTATAAGAAAATGTATATTGGATATTGCATTGGATATAGTACAAAAAGCGACGCTACAACTTGGCTCCACCATAGATCATGACCTTCGTAGTAGCAGCCCGTGCTACACGCACTCCATCATTGTCATCTTCTAGTAACGATTCAGATGGTTTATTCGGACTCCGAAAGAAACTTCTCGCAGTCCAGGGCGGCCTGGCAGCCAGAGCCGGCCGAGGTAATAGCCTGTCTGTAGCGTTTGTCCTGGACGTCACCAGCGGCGAAGACACCCTCAATGGAAGTCTCGGGGGTACCAGGCTTAGTAACAATATAGCCATCCTCATCTAGAGCCAGCTGGCCCTTGATCAGGCTCGTTGCGGGATCGTGGCCAATAGCATAGAACAAGCCGTTGGCATCGACGGTCTCGGTGGCACCAGTGACAGTGTCCTTGATGACTAGCTTAGTCATCAGGCCGTTTTCGCCTAGAATTTCTCCACCGGCCGAGTTGAAGCGCACGGTGACCTTGGGGTGCTCCAGCAGACGCTTGGCCATTGTCTTGCTAGCACGTAGATGGTCCTTGCGGACTAGTACGGTAACGTGGCTGCCATACTTGGTTAAGAAAAGAGCCTCTTCAGCAGCAGAGTCACCGCCACCAATGACGACCAGAGGCTTATTACGGAAGATGGGCACAGCACCGTCGCACACGGCGCAAGCGGAGACGCCGCTCTGCCAGTACTGCTCCTCTCCTGGTAGATTCAGACGGCGGGCAGAGGCACCAGTGGCAATGATGACGGAATCAGTGGTGTGGGTGTCATCTGGCGCAAACTCAGTACTGTACTTGAACGGGCGCTCAGACAGATCAAGCTTGGTAACGGTATCGGTAATGATCTCAGTGCCGTATTTCTCAGATTGCTTGCGCAGGTTATCCTGTAGGGTAAAAAAGTTTTGTGGTTAGTTTGCTTGCGAGAAAGACAGAGGACAAAAAAAAAAAAGAAAGGTTTTATAGAATGGAATAAAACTCACCATGAGCTCCTGGCCCATGATACCATCAGGGAAACCAGGGAAGTTCTCAACCTCGGTAGTGGTAGTCAGTTGACCACCGGCAGCAATGCCGTTGGCCATGAAGCCCTCATACAAAACGGCTACACATAGATATTCATGTTAGTTTCGCAAAGCCAGCCACCGGAGAAAGGAAAAGGAGAACGCTATCAGCAGTCTGATCGAAGCACAACTTACGCTTCATTTCGGCACGGGCCAGATAAACAGCAGCCGTGTGGGCAGCAGGGCCCGAGCCAATGACTAAACCACAGAAAAACGGGTTAGATATAAGAGCTTTCCTACAAGTAGTATCAAAACATAGAAGGCTATAGGGATATCAACTTACTGACAACCTTGCTGTGCATTGTGTGGCGAGCGGTGTCGGATGTGGACGTAGAAGCGGTGGTAAACAATGAGCACAGAAAAGACGGCTGAGGAGAAGCAGCGCAGGCAGCAATTGATAATCCAGTCGCAGCGCGAATGGTTCGACGAACTGTAAAGGAAAACAGTTTGGCGGTGTTAGGAAGGGGAAGGGGGGAAAGACTTTAATAAGATATGGAAAGGATGGAGAGTTGAACGGAAGAGAGAGGGGGCTATCTTTTTTTTGTAGTACTACTATGTAGTTAGTAGCGATGATTGTTAAGGCGCCAATGTCTAGCTTCTTCGGTTAGTCGGCTAGTCGGTCAGTTAGTCCCTGGGAATTCAAGTCTTAGGAGTTTCGAATCTCTAGAGAAAACAAGTCTAGTCTTCAGAAAATTCCAGAACGGTGACGTGCTTTCGGCTCGTAGCGCAGTTTTTCTCACTTGTTATCATGGTCGGTGTATTGGTAATGATGTTTCTTCATACAACAAGGGTTAGGGTGACCACAAAGTGGGGCTAACTAGGGTCTGTGCTTTGAAGGATTCGGAATTCGGAACAAACGAGACTCGATCCCTAACCTTACATTAAGTTAGTTAGCTGTTCAGCAAATCCCACCCATCTCCCCATCTCACGTAGCCATGGGCCAGGTATGCAATTTTCCCTCCTTTCAATATGATTACTAACTAGAAATATAGTACTTCATGCTAGGTGGCTGAGTAGCCCTAATTGTGATTTGGAATCACACCCACACTTTCCTCTAGCCTCTTTCTCTCTCTTTGTTGTCCATCCGACCAACTACTAGTTTGTCTAGATACACTGACCTCATGCCTCGTTATCCGACTACTAGTTATCACCGACCAATCTCCACTAGCAGCTTGTAATGCCATCGCTCCATTTTCTTGGCAGACCAAAAAATCTGATATCTTCAGGCGAGACAAGAGAGGGAGGAGGGGCTTTTGATATAGCTCATAAGGGTTTTATTATTATTTGAAAGTAGTCTGGATGGTCAATCTAGGTCAATCTAGTACTATGTATCTTTGTTTTCAGAAGAGCAGGATTCAAGTACATATGCGCATTGGTATGACTTGTGTGCTGGCTTCCGGTATCCGGCTTAGCGACTTTTTATCAATAGTCTAGCCCGAATCTGATAAAGACCTCCCTAGTCGACCAAGGGTCTCAAAGTCAGCCGACAACCGTAGAATGAAACCCTAAAGAGCAGGGCAAGGCAAATTTCCTACGTATTGATATTTTTTCTTCTTGTTTCCCAATCACAAAGGTTACAGAGCAGACCATGAGAATTGCCACTTATACTTTGTCTGTATATGATGTATTGTATGAATGTACATGGTATGATGATGTTGTGGATTCTATATGAATAAGAAATCTTACGTGATAGCTTGACTTCTATGCCTGTCCTGATCAAAAATCACCGTCTATCTTCACCTGGTGGCAAGCTGCCGTCTCGTTTGCCAAATCGTGCACCTAGCGAGCCTATATCACGCTTGAAGAACATGCCAAAGTTCTTCAAGTTCTCGTTGATAGTTGCCTTCTCTAATGACCCAGTCTTGTCGGCGCCAGTACCCATTTCACGCGCCGCACTGAATAACTTCTCGCCAAGGGACTGTGCGTCGAACTTTTGCAGTCCATTGCTGCCGAGACTAGCACTGTTGCTGCCACTTCCGACAATGCTACTACTGCCCGCCAGGCCGGGGGATAGTGCTGAGACGCCCCCACCGCCTGCGCCGGAAGGAATACTGAGCCCAGAACTGCTACCAATGCTACCTGATGAAGGATTCATTAGCGGTGTTAGGAGAGGGGAGTTTTGAACCAATTTATCGCGTGTGTTGGGACCGTCACGGTGCACTACGTATAGTTCCTGCAGATGAGCTTGTTCCCCCTTGCGAACGCCCTTGAGCTCGAGAATCTTGCGGAAGTTGGCGTCTGACCGGTCGGCAATATGAATTAGATAGGCCTGCACCAGTGCTTCAGGCGGAGACGACCGTACTTGCAGTGTCTTCAGCAATGGGTCGACTTTACCCATGGTGTGGTTCACACGTTTGACAAATGCTGTAGGTGGCACATGCGGCTCATTGCCTGATGACGGGTTATGGAAGGCCAAAATGTTCTCGAATGCTTTGGTAAGCACGTATTTATCAAGTAGCATCTGTGATGTTATGACCAATTGTTAGCATTGTTTCGAAGTGTAACATTTTTTTTTTTCCCTATCTGCGTGTAAGCCCTCCTGCATACTAGTTTGACACGCAACTGACAAGTAGTATGCAGGCCGCCTAGACTTGCAGTATACACCAACTCACCTGCTCAGCGCCGACCTCTGACACCGGCCTGCATTGCACCAGATTGACTAAAAACGAATTTGCCACGTGCTCAACCAGGTTATCACAGAAGGCGCGCGCATACTGTGTTTTGAAGACCAGTGCCAGAATTTCCTTGGCTTTGCTGTTGATTTGCCGCACTAGCTCGCCAATATATGTGCTCTGATCGCCTACACTGTCCATGGTGCTCCAATTAGTATTGCGCATCTCACGCCACGCTGCCTGCATGTCGGCATCAACACAACGGACTAAAGAAATGATGGATGCACTGACTACACCTAGAAAAGCATCAGCTTGCGATGATAGATCGACCTTGTCTGCCATATCTGGATCTATGCGCTTTTTGATGCTTTCTTCCAGCTGTGTGGCGTTCAGGTTCCAAAAGTCTGCCGTATTGAGAACTAATATAATGTCTTGGATGGAAGTGCCATTGGTCCGTAGCACATTTAGAAGTACCTGCTGTGCATAGTCGTCTAGGTATTTTGCAAATATGCGTGAAAGGTCTAACAAACGATCGCTTGTCGACAATTTAGCACACTGTGATAACGTGAGCTTGTAGAAATGGAACAGATCGATAGCTGATTGTACCACAGCTTGTGGCGAGAAGTCTTCGTCGGCCTGCAAGAGCGGTTGATTCTGATATCTTGGCACAATGGCTGCTAACTGACGATCTTGGGCCTCTACCCAGAGGCTTAGATACGGCTCAAAAGCAACAGAAATAGATCCATTGAAGGCCTGAGGTTTGTCTTCGACACTATTCAGCGTATCCATACTGGCCCGTGTATCGTTAGTCCAGCGACGTTCCAAACTTTGCTCGAAGTCCATGGTTTCCTGAAGACAGCGTAGGAGTAGATTTACATCTAGCTTGCTTCCTTCGAGCCGCCGAGTGCTCTTCTCAAGAATTCCGCGGAAATCTTCACGTGTCCCGTCGCAAAATGCTGTTGCTAGGCACTCTGTGATGCGCCAATGTACTGGGAAGATATTTGCATGTTCGTCTTCATGAGTTTTCATCATGCGCTTGAACCATGCATACCGTCGTCCGATATTGTCTAGACTTCCTGCCTCATCACTGCCACGGAAAACTTGACGGTATTCGCGCAGCTCAGTATTAATATACCACGTCATGATTCGTGAGCGTGCGTTGTCACCGAGAGCCTCTATGACCAAGCACGCTTCAACGAGGGTCGCTTTGCGTAACGAGACTTCATCTTTAGCAAACGCCACCTCAAAGTCTTCACAGACTTGCTCTAGGAGCTCTCTTTGCAGTTCAGCTACGCCTTTGCTTAGCCTAGCAATTTGCTCGATACTACGGTAGCTGTTGAAGTGTTTCATGAGCTGTAGAACCGCCTGCAGCAGGCCAGCGCATTCGCGATATTCGCGCGTACGGGCGAGACCGCGGAGTTGCTCGTATGCGGTGGTGAGCATTTGCAGGCGTTTCAGAGCTGTCATACTCTTTGTAAGGTTCTTTTTGGTGCCGTCAAGGCGCTTGATGTCGGCAGTCATGGAGGTAATATTCTGCTCAGTCTGTACGGCCTGGCTGCGCACCGTGTTGATCTTGGTGAAGACAGAGGCAAGTTCGGCTTGGGCGCTGCCCATACGGTGTAAGCTAGAGTTTGTGCCATATGCTTGGGTGGTTTCAAGGTCGGATATCGAACGGTCTAGATCGTTGCGACGGCTCCGGACAGTTTGCGACACGGAGGATATCGATGAAAGGGTCGAGACATTGGAGAATAAGAGGTTGAGATGATGGATAGGGTCGTAGTGAGCTTTGTACGTATGTTAGTTGCAAATGAGGTGGACAAACTGGCAATATGAGAAATGGAACTCTTACCCGCATCAAGCGACGTCGGCTCAGCGATTCCGTTCATTGTAAAGCCTGTTGCGGGAAGTCGATGGCACGGTCGCAACTTGCCTTTGTAACCCAATCGAAGCTAGATTGTGGCTAACGCAAAGCGTATTCTGGAAATTGGGCTATCCAGTAAACCGAGAGTCCCATCAAATAGTACTAAAAAGAAAAATTCATAATATGTTATTTAAAGCGCAATTGTCACTGACATAGCAACTCGATCAGCTCCAGCTTCGAAGCTACCAGTGAGCTTCTATTTCTGTGGAGGCCACGATGATATGGCAACACGTGCCACTAGGCTAGGGGATACTAGATACGTAGACCCATTTTAACCCCTGCGTTGTACTACGAATGGGGTTGCGCTTTAGCAATAATGTTGAGTCATGATCAAAGGTTTCGGGAGACGTGATGTCTACAACTCAGTAAAATCTAAAACTTCAATTTGTCAATCAAGAGACAATTATAAGGATTTCATATATACACATGTGAATTAGAACCAGCTATATCTTGTGCTTTCAACGCCTTCGTCAGGATGCTGATGATGTTATATTAACCATCACGATATTATGAAAATGTATGGTAATACCTTGGAAACGTAGGCTTTCGGAATTGAATAGTCCGTGGTTTCGCAAATGTGTCATTCAGGGGATAATCTAGAGACAAGTGGTAAAGGTGAGATTCATGGTCACAACTACTAGTGATCTAATGGTACTGATATTCGTTCAGAATGATAGCGTCTAATCGTTCTATTACTATATTACACATCATAGCTTAGTAGATTCTATAGAATATTAATAACTGTAACAATCGCGATTGTAAGAAGACGAATAATTATTAGTTAAAACTATAATTACAGCGTTAATAAAACCTTGAATGATAATTTCTCCTACTAAGTCCTAGGGCTGACCATCCTTTGCAATACGATATGTATGACGATATGAGAAGCTAAGACCGCAACTACGTCTTCTGGCCTAATTCACTTGCATGTTAGTAGTTATTTATTTGATTCAGCCCAATATCAAGGCTGAGCTGTTGTGAGGAAATACTTTGGTTGCGGCCCAAGCTGGGGCTAACATGTAAATGAAGGTAACGCTCGACTCTGTCGGATGTCCGTGAAGAAGTCAGCGATATTGTCTATCTAGGGCTGATCACCGAATGAGCGGACAGTGAGACAGGGTGTTCCCTGCACTACTACAACTCTACGTATAAACTCCACCAACGGCCCCCTCAACCTCCTTTAAGCACTCCTGTTACCTCTTTATCTCCTCCACCAGCAGATCCTATACAACTTAGAGTCTTCACTCATAGACTTTCTTGTGCAGCAGGAATTATTTGAAACTTACACAGTTCAGGCCATGTAGAGACTATTGTCTCAAGATTGAAGGTACTGACACTGCTGATGACATCCTATCATAAAGTCAATTACGTAGCCAAAGGCATCACATCATCAGCTATACAGACTTGCGGTAGCTGATATATGATCCTAATGTTTCTTTTGTGCATGCTAGTAGAAGACGAGTTTCGGTGTTTCTTCTTTTCCATTCATATATATGACTTAGGTGGTCCAAGTAGTGCGCTGAGCATGAAAATACCCTCTGATATCACTGTCAAGCATAAATCTTGCTGATCATCTCTTCATCTTTTCAAAAGTATAGTAATGATAGTAGTCAGTATTCTGACAATGTGCGGCGTACCATTCAGACTACCTGTTTGTATTCCTTTCTGGGCGAAGGGAAGTACTCCCGCTAGGCGGCATCAAAAACTAAAAAAACTTCCCCGATTTTGTCCTGCCTCCTGGTTGCAAAGGTTTGTATCGTCTGAACAATGTATGCTGTACAAGTTGCATACTGTGGTCGGTTTTAATCCGTGTTTTTATGTTTTTATAACAAAGTTTTATGCATATTTGAACATCCAAAATCAACATATATATATATATATAGTATGCGGAGCCTTTGTGGCGGCGGTGTTAAAGTAGTACGCGTGTTAGCAATTTGCTTGCCTATAATTCCTAGCCACTTCAGCTGTACTAAGTAAAAGATATGGAGTCACACTCATCACTTTGCCAGTCCTTTCTTATTGGCATCTTGTACATGAGAAATGCAAAGAGACATCTTCACGGCACGTTCTCTCTGATGCCTAACTCCAAGATCTTCGGCGCCTGACTGGAGAGTATATTAATAAAGAACTGAGGTAGCATCGCAATGAGTTTTTCTTGCGTATCATGTGCTTACTCGAAACGTACATAGTAGACGATATTATAGGCTAAGCATATAAGAGATAACTCCATTGCCGGCTAGTTCACTATTACGTCATTGCCTCTCGGTCTAGACCGAAATAGAAAAAGAATGGAATGAGCTTGACGCTGTGCATCAAGCACACAATATAGTTAAGTATGATCAACGAGGTAGCTAAGAAATAGATCAAAATAGGTTATGAAGCCATCTGTCTACTATCTACTATACCCGAATGACTGTGATGGTGTTGTCTGACGTGGCGTTAGGCTATTATATACAAATGTCACTATTTATCAGACTTGCGCTGCGTATATATCGACACCTCCAAAGTATATGATAGATACAGGTCATATCCTGACACAGTGTTGTATACCAACTTCCAGAAAATGGCTTAGTACACTTCATATTAAAATCATCATGACAGTAGCAATCTCTGCGTTGAAGATGGAGGACCACTCTATTAGGGCACTTTCGTTCTCAAGTTATGATTTGTACCGAGCCGTATTGCTTCTATCAGTTGCTGCTTGTCGTCTCAATCCCTCTACCAGTTGTATATCTCATCCACGCAACCAATATGGCAAGACACAGCCTGCAAGACTGAGGCAGGGTAGAGCCTTTATCAGTGTTCTAGAAACCTTCAACTTTTTGAGCTTCCAGCCCTATTTTCCTCTACGACATTGTCAACATCACATATCATATTACATAAGCCTTGACAGAGATGTATCAGCGCAACATATCCCCCAGCACATTCAAACTAACTAATTCTAGAATGGAAAAAAAGAAAACGCTTCAGGGAATACAATCCTATTGTTATTATCAAAAGAAGAACAATAGTTCCCGAAGCCGTAAGCCACTAGCAAAAAGCTACAGGCTCAAGTACTACATATTACTGCGCTAGATCGAGCCTATTAGGGATTATACGGCTTTTTAATAATCCTGCTAAGTTTGTTGGAGTACATTTCTTGTGCGATGGGTATCTAATTGCTGCCAACAATATCGGATAAAACAGGCCACGCTATCCCCAACTCGATTCATCAAGATACCTCTTCTCTTTGTAAATCATCTGGACAAAAGATTAACGTTACGCTACTACTATAGCAAACAATGTTATATTACCGTATTGCTTAGACGCACCCTGTCGGTTTTTGCAGTTGGACTTGGAAAGTTAAGACGAGAACATTTGCAAGGTCGTATTTCTAATGTGACGCAGTTATATTGAGAATTCAATATTGAGAGGTGGAGGTACATGCACGATAAGCTAAAATTCCAGCTTTGAGTCTTTTTACTTCTCGGTCTCTCTTTCTCTACCGACTCAGAGCTGCTGAAATTGGATGGGTGGCCACAACTCAGAGTATGTATATATGATGAAAAATAGGACACGAAGATTAAGAAACAATAATCATTGTTCCGACTTCATCACTGACAACTATCTTTGCATGAGAAAATGGTGAGAGACGTTACTTTCACGACGTTACAAAGACGGCCCGGGTATTTCGATCAAAACTGCGTTTCCGGACGAGCTATGACAATGAAACGGCGGCTGGGATTTATGGTAGTATATGTGGTGATTCCACATCAAGCTCGTCATCGTACACCAAAAATTATATGGATATAGGCCAAAAAAAAAGCAATGAATGGCTTGGGTAGATTTTACAAAACACGATGCAAAAGGAACTCTAGCTTGTGGCCCCAGATATCGACTAGCCCGCACGGCACGAGAGTCACAGTATAAGCAAGAGCAATAGTATCAGTATTGCTTGATGCTATGATATGGTATCCCCTGCTCGTACGAGAATCAAGAGCATGTCCGCCAATCGTATCCTCCGACTACAAGCCCGGCCTTGATCATGGGGATCCTACAGTTAGAGCTACATAGTACAGCTAGGGATTAGTATAGCAAGGTAACATCCAGCAGTGAACGCCTATACTGAATACTCACGAGACAGTAAACGACTGATGGAAAAGCAAGCAACGTCATGGAAAGTGGCCACGATAGGCCGGATTGACTATAATAGAGAGGGGCCATCTAATCCAGGAGGAACCCTGTTGGAAAGCATTGCCTTACCAAGCTAAAGCAAGCAGGACTTTGCAGATCAGCTTTAAGCTATGCCGATTTTACAAGTACACACTCTCTGGATGTTGCTTTAGGTATAAACTGGCACCAAGTTTCGTACAGCAGGATTAAAACTATCTTTCCTTCAAATATACGGGATCGAGCTAGTAGGCTTACTAAATAGACGTATTAAAGATAAAAAGGAGTATGGAAGGCCTTGTACTGTCCAGAGCGCCTCGAGATACTGAAACATCTTCCAAGTTCTACACCTCTGCACTACGTCATCATCCGATCTGTAGTCGCAGCCGTCAAAATCGGCAGATGTCTGTTTCTTGGTAGCCCGTCTAGCTTGCGGGGAAGTAATTACAAGCAAGATCATTTCTTAGCTTCACTAATCGAATACTTACATAAGCGTACTGGTTGGACATAACATCAGGCGGGTAGAGGAAGCAACCAAACTGGAAAAATCCACGGTGGCTGCCTCACATAGTAACTTTTTCGCGTTCTTGCTCTCTTTTTCGACAAGGGGGGGAATGACAAAACGGGGTTTGACTGGTTGCTAGTTGCAGAAAGTGGAATCTGCGCCGGTGGACGAGAATGGATAGCTGCATGATGCATAAAGCAGATATAAGTCATCCATCCAGCCAACCTAAGCATTTAGCAAACCCCCTATATCAAGCTAGAAATACAGACGTAATAAAACATGGCAAACACCCCTCCTTAGCCGTGCAACTTTGAATCATATCTTGAGACCTACTTGTTTCCTGAGTTGTTTACCCATTGTAGTCGGCTAGCGGGTTTTTATGTTCCTTTGGTCATGATGCCGTCCTTTCGTCTATTTATGTCTTCAGAGCTTTGGGCTGCTCTTGTCTCTAAGATACCCTCTTTCCCCCTCATTGCTTTAGTAGACGAAAGGAGGGGATTAAGAAATCAGAGGTGGCAAGAGAAAAAAAAACACTGACAGCAGCCTTTACTACAGGAATAGGAGAAAGTGCCATCACGGACTTAACAGGAGTTTCTGTACTTGAGCTGATCTCATGTATCGTGTCTATAACGGACCCAATATGCTGTCTTCTGTTTCCTAGTTTCGTTCCAAGGGTCTATAGAGCAGATGGACACTAATAAACAGGCTAGCAAACAAAAACATGCCGCGAGGCCACAGCCCTGCTGATATCTGACGATATGCTGGCTGGCGGCCATGAATCAACTACTGCTTATTTCTTAGGAGCTACTACTAGGTCAGCTTAGTATATCGAAACCAAACTGCCAGCATTGGAAACGTAGCCACAGTTGGTTTAGCTAGTTAGGCCTCGTTCACAACAAACAGGCTGTTTTCTTGTTTCCATGCTCTCTGATGAATCTCGCTAGCGGTCCATCCCCCCGTCCTCCTGTGTTAACTTCACGAAGATTGATGCGATGGCTTTTTTCCCCCAGACAGCAACTCTTCCTCTTTGTCTCTCTTTCTCGCATACATCATCTATTCCATCATTCAGAGCATTCTTTTTTTCTGGCCTGTCATTTTTCTCCGTGCACGCCTCCCTCTCTCCATGTATTAACACACGCTCCCACGGTAGTTCTTCTGATGTAGTCAAAGCCCGGGCAGTGATAGACCGAGCTGTTAAAGAAAACCAGCAAACAGTCCATGGCTAGTATCATCATAGGAGTTGCCGCTACCAATCAATGTCTAGCCCGATTTGCTCCCGTTGGCCGTCGTCGATTGGATCAAAGTTCTCGCAAGCTTAATCCTTCTTCTTCCTATCTCTCTCTCTCTCTCTCTCTCTTTTTATCTCTACACGCTTTGCTCTGCGGCCGACTATAAATCTAGCATGGATCCAGTTTTCCGTTTTCGTTATCGTGGGCTGTCTTGCCATGGACTCAGTTGGCCTTATATATATGCACACGCATACAAACCAACAGACCAGCAACTCGCTATCCATTCCTTAGGCACTCTCCATTACGTTGTTTGACATCTTCAATATTTTCATCATGGCTACTTTGCCAAATGAATCCATTGAGGATCGGATAGTCCGTATCCGTCATCAGCGCAGAGCTTTTCGAAGTCAGAACTTTACTAATTTCATGCGGATAAATGCGGTATATATCCATGGCCAGGCAATGCCCACAAGCAATGATATAAGCCAATTACAGTACAGATACATCAACACTATATTCTATGGTTTTGCTGAACTTCACGATGACGGCGGTGTCCTTGTAAGTGATAGCTCCTATATGTAATACATACACAAGACTCGAGATAGTTAACATTGCTTGTTATAGCTTGGCGATGAGAACGTAGACCTCTTAACTGATGTCGATGGATGCTTTGGCTGCATTGGCTTCTTGCTCAAGATGAAGCGTCAACATGATTATCTCAGAGTGCTTATCTCCATTGGTGGCATGAGAACGAACCGTAGTTTTCCCGCTGTGGTGTCAAACGAGGAGAAGAGACGATACTTTGCCGAATCTGTTCGTTCCATGATAGACACCAGCGGCCTCGACGGGGTAGACCGTGAGTTTACACCACGTTTACCCAGCTGTGCCATATACTGTACTTAAACTAAAATGTATCTAATGCTAGTCATTTGGGAGTATCCTGCGTCTGCGCAGCAAGGTCGCGATTTCATACTAACCCTACAGCTACTCCGAGAGAAACTAGATCCTGAGAGCTACATTCTAACTGTTTCTCTATCGGGTCGCAAAGAAGTCCTAGACCATCTAAATATGCCTCATCTAGCCCAGTATGTGGACCTGATTAACCTCAAGGCCTACAACTTCTTTGGTGACACTGGCAAGATTTCCGGACATAACTCTCAGATGTACGCTATGGGAAATCTAAACCAGCCTTCGGTAGCTCGCAGTGTACAGGAGCTCATCAGCCGTCGTGTCCCGCCCAGCAAGATCTTGCTTGGCGTGCCTGTCTTTGGCCGTCAATTTGAGGAATGTTCGATGTTGGGTGGCATTTTCACAAGCCACAGCGAGATCGAGTATCGAATGCTTCCGCTGGAAGGTATAGAGTTTTTCGACGAGGGTGCTGTGGCTGCTACGTGTGTAGGGCCCAGAGAGTCTATCATTTCATATGATACGCCCGATATTGTAAAGTTGAAAGCGGCCTTCGCAAGACAGAAATCACTTGCTGTCAGTATAAAACATAGTATCCCTAGATCACACTATTTTATATGCTAACTTGAAATTACGTAGGGCCTGAGTTTCTGGTTGGCGTCATATGACAGCCCAGACCCTAACCGCAGTCTTATCAAAGCCGGCTTTGAAGCACTGCATGAACCTAACCATTTTTAAACGGCACCAATGTCTAAAAACTGCATGTCGATGATCACTCAGAAGTTTATCTACAGACTACAGACTGCGCTGTCTCCAAACCTGCCAGGAGATGTACATCGTGTTATAATGACTTGGGGATTCTACAATAGTCAATCTTCACCATTGTAGCAGCAACATGCCGTGTTTCCAAATAAAGTGCTACTTTCGTTTCCGTCTCTTATATAATGTGATATGTACTCTCGTAACTTCTGACTACTATTTCTGCACAGGTAGATTGTATGGTTATTAAGCCCATGTTTGATTATTATAACATAGGGCTGTGTCGTATCAGTGACAGAGCATAGATGTACAATTTTCTTCCTGTTATGCAAACCCTAGAACAACTCAATGGCAAGACTATTCATAAGTTACTACATTTGTTGTCTATAGTTCCTAGATTTGATATAGATCCGTCTCTCTATAGTATTTTTCTTTTTGTCACAACAGTTGAAGGGTCAAGCGAAAGTGTAAAAAATAAAAGGAAATGAAAGCAATATTGATTGATCACAGAGGCAATGCGCCTACACATGAAAATAAAGACGGAATTCCCCTCCTTCGTCAAGCTTGTATGCAAAGGTCAAGATACAGACAGATAGACAGGCTCGCCTGGTGATATCTCGGTCATTTTGCGTAACTACCGAATGCCTGACGAGGACAAAGCAGACAGGACGTCGTGTGATATCGCATAGGTCAGGCATGATGGCATACAGTGGTCAATTCCACTACCGAAATGTCTATAATAAAAGCAGGGAAGGTGGAAAGAGAGGGGAGGGAGGCGTGTGAGAGAGACCAGACAACGGGCCTACGAAGAGAAGAAAATCTGCTTCCCCTCCCCCATCCCCCACTCTGAAGGGCCGGCACGGAAGAAGGAAGAAGATGATTCTATGATTTACCTGCCACTTATTGCTTACTTATTTCAGGCGCTGAGGGCCTTTATTTCTTGGTTCACTTCGTTCGCTTGAGGTCACTTGCTTAGACTAGCTAGTAGATATAGTGATAGTAGCATCATGCAGCTATTTTTCTCAAGTCTACAACGATCTAGCCATACCAGCCTATCTATAAGTCTTGAATACATCTGAACCCCCACCAGCTACAGATGAAAGGGAGGATGCCAAGAAGAACAGAGGAGGGGCGTGTCAACACAGCAATCTAAGCGGGAATAGCTAGGCATCAACAGTCACTCATATAAATGATGCGTAGCATATGCGTATATGTAGGCGGCTGTAGATGGGTCAATCGGCGAAAACAGGAGAGCAAAGCGAGATGGACTTGCGCCACCTGTCACAGACAACCTAACCTATCATTCTATGCCGCAGATGATAGCGACTCTTATGTCTCAAAATGCACTCGGAGAGATATATGGTGCATGCGAGTCTAGCGAATCTCTGCAGGTTTCAACAGTTCTTAGTTTGAGAATGAAGTATAGTAGATACGACAGCCCGAGAAAGGGGGGGCGTGAAACCAAACCACAAGAACAAACCGTCGTCATCATCATTTAGGTTTATAACCCTCTATTAATATCCCTGCTCTTCTAACTAGTCTTAGCCTAGAAACAGCTATTTCAACAGATCCGTACGTATATCTGAGCAGATGGACGATCTTGAACGTAACGAGTATCTATTTCTGGATATTTTTCCTACTTGTTTCTTTTTTCAAGCTATACGTGGTGTAGAATGGATCAGTCGGTCGTTGTCGTGGTCATGATTCAATGTAACCCTAGTTAGAGGCTAGCGCGGCTACAGTGTAAAAAGGTACTTGATCTTTTGTAAGCTTACTACATAGTGCTAGATTAGCTTAGGGTTAATAGGATGGATTATCTTCTTATCGATAAGTTTGAAGCTCTTCGTGCTAATGAAGGCCCTGGCTATGTTCGGCCAGATCAAAGAAACTATCGAAATACATCAAACAGAGTATCTTTTCTCTTTTCATTTATCACCATACAATTGCCCTTATTCTTCTTTTCTTTGTCTATGGCCTTGGTTTTCTCATAAAGCGCACTCGGATATACACTCTAGGATGGCTTCATTATCATCATCAACTACAACGGCCCAGCTCGCCGCTGACGTACTGGCCAACAACGCGCCCGCCTATTCCTTTAACTTTAGTCCATTTTTGCGGCAAACGCACTACCACGGGCTTTCGCCTGACCGGCCAATATGCAAAGCCTATGCATCGGGAACATGTCCGAACGGTACCAAGTGTCTTGACCGGCACGTGTCAGACGTCAACGCGCGCACCACAGGGCCAACTGGCGGGCTAAATTCCCTCGTATGTAAGCACTGGCTGCGTGGCCTATGCAAGAAAGGCGAGCAATGCGAGTTCCTGCACGAGTATAACCTGCGCAAGATGCCCGAGTGCAACTTCTTCTCGCGCAATGGCTTCTGCTCGAACGGCGAGGAGTGCTTGTATCTACACATCGATCCGCAGAAGCGAATGCTGCCCTGCCCCCACTACGAGCGCGGCTTTTGTCCCCTCGGCCCCGATTGTTCCAAAAGACATCTGCGCCGCACCGTGTGCCCCTTCTTCCTCGTTGGCTTTTGCCCAAACGGTAAGGAGTGCCGGATTGGTGTGCATCCAAAGTGGTATCGCAACCTCGAGCGGCCCACGCGCATGTCGGAGAAACTGGAGATGGACGAGGAACTCGCCGCGCAGAGACGCGCAGAGATGGAGCGGGAAGATGCGGATAAGCCGCGTATGGGCGGCTATGACCGCGAGGATGGTGGCGGCGGTAGAGGTGGTTTCAGACATGGTGGTCGCGGTAGAGGAAAGTGGCGTGGTCGCGGCGGCAGCCATCGCCGTGGACATATGTAAACTTCATCACGGAGAGATACTAACCATTACTGGGTTTGCTCTTATTTCCGGTACACTTTTCTTATCATGGGTTGTGGCGTTTAATTGTCTGATACGTACTCCTTATCACCATATCACGATACATTTTAGTCTATGGCACACCAACACGCTAATAATACATAATTACATTCGTAGTGGTTTCAAGTATCATTCGTCATATATTTTGTAGAGCTGTGTTATGTATAAAGAAGACGTATGGAGACCAAAAACGTTGCGCTCTCCCAATAAATTCGTAGGAAGGTGCCAAAGAGCAGTAGTAAGGAAAAGACAAAAAGGTGACGTTGTAGTACCAGTAGTAAATACAGAAACCAAAACTAATCTTAGCTCGTAAATCCTTGACGGAGTGTGATATATGTGTGTATGTGAGGTGGATCGTATTTGCGGTTTGAGAGCATATTTTTTGAAGCAAGTAACACATCAAAAGTGTGTATGGAGAAACAGTATTAGGTCATGTTTGAAGCTGTTTGCCTGATTACTGCTTCCAGACGTTTCCGTGGTCTTCTGTCTCAGACGGAACGGCAACAAAATCTTTTGATGTCATTAGGTCAGCCTCCTCGTCTCCTAAAATCTCATCCTCATCGGCATGGTGCGTGTCACTTGCAGGCTCCTGAGTATTTTGCCACGCCGACAGTTCATCAACTTTGCGGATTCCCATCATCCACGTAACCAAGCTACGAGGCACCCAGCGACCAACAAAGCCGTACATGTTGGCACCAAGACCGATACGCACACTTTCGTTGGTGACGGTTCCATCAATGACATCGAAAACCGCATTGTGCAGGTGCCTGAGCGAGCTTCCCCGCAGGCCGCGAACTCTTCCGCCGCTGATGGCAGAGCTACTACTCGACACATAGTTGCGACTGTAGGCGTGACGGGCATTCTCGGGCCAAGCATTGGCATCAACGTCAAGGCTTGTCAGAAGTCCTTGAGGATGCGATGTGCGTGACGGCGAGAATGAGCTAAAGTCAAAGGTGCCAAGCTGGATGTGTGTTACGGGAATAGACAAAGGACGCAATTCGGCGGAAAGCACCTCTGTGAAGGCGGTCAGCGCAGAGCATACGGTTGCCTCAGGCGCATGAAACGGCGGGTTGATGGAGGAAATGATAGAAGGCGTGAAGACCATGACCTTAGGTGGTGTCCATTTCTCGCCCGCGGGGTTGAGGCGGGTCGTTAGCAGAGGCAGGAAGGCCTGAATAGTCAGGATTGGGTGCAGCAGGTGAGTGTTGAAGAGATCAGCAAAGCTGCTCGGGGGAATGGTCGCGATGGGCGAGGTCTGATAGCTGACGGACGGGATAAGAATGACGCTCTTCAGAGTCAAATAGTTGGGGGTCACAGTCGGACCAGGTGAGTGGCGGGTCTGCAGGTAGTTGGCGAAGCGCTCGATAGCAACACCGGCATGAGGAGGCTACAAGTTGCTTGTCAATGTTAAGCGCTCATAGGCTCTGGATGGGGAGGAAGAGGAACTTACGTTGGTGATGTCGATGGCTAGCGGCCGGATATCTGGGCGAGACATGCGCTGCAACAGAAGTTGATCCTCGGGACTGTTGCAAACGACATAGACGATGAATCCCTTGCGGTCTAGGTCTAGCGATATCGCTCTAGTCAGAGGCAATGTTGGCGATCCAGCCACGACAACGACCTCGATTCTTCCGTTATTTTTCGCACGCTTAGCCCGGCGGATTTTGCGGGCTGAGTTGCTACTGCGATATGTTTTGTAGGCGACTGTTCCGGTGATGAGCACGGTAACTCCGATGACAATGCGGTTGCGCACACACCAGTCCTGTAACGACTCGAACACAGAAACAGGGAGCACTGGCTCAGGTACCGGCGTCGGCGCCGGTGCTCCCTTAATAATGGTTGGCAGCCAATCTACGGATGAGATGGACTGGCGGACGGTGCCAGCGGCGGTCTCGATGTGCTTGTCTACAAAATCAGCTGCGATACTGGTATATTGCTGGAGCTGTCCGGGGATTTTCTGGACCTAAAGGGAGTGACGAAGCACAGGTTAGTAAACGGTTTCTGCCTGATGAGAGGCTTCTGGACTGGAGAGCTTGCGTACAATGTCCAGGATCACTTCTTCGGTCGACATCTTGGTAGGCTACTTGATGCGATGTTTTTAAAGTGCATTCACATGCACTCTTTAACCCTGGCCTGGAGTTGAAGCTGATCTGAGCGAAGCGAAAGCGTTGCTCTAGACTATCAATCAAGCCGCAATGGCACAATAAGTGGCTGGGCAGGTGATGGCTTGTGGGCGATATGCGATTCCGAGATTTGTGATAGTCCAAGAAGAAGATGGCAATATGAGAAAAAGAAAAAAAATTACGTCCGGCCTGATGCTGATGACAAAGAGGATACCAGAAAAGCTAGATAAAGAGCTCTTAAGCAAAAGAAGTGGGATCGTAAAAGGAGCAAACGAGCGGCGTTGAGAGAGGTCTGAACTTCGAAGCAGGCCCCTGGTAACTTACAAAGCAAGATAGAAAGCTGATAGTGATGCTTGATGGCACTGCAGATAGCGATTATAGCCTGAGTTTAGCAGCTCACGGCCAACCTTTTTTGTCTGTCCCTAGGCCGGCCAGTCGTTATCATGCAGGCGCTAAGTGGTGGGCGGACTCGGTCGCTAGGACGCTTTAGCGATAAGCTAAACGAGACCTTCAGCTCTATGTCGTCTTCAATGCTCAAATCTAATGGCATGAATCTGCCAAATTATAACGTTGATGCTGCCCAGAGTTTGAAGTGGCCGTGCCTGTTTTTAGGAGATACGACTGATAAAACAGTCGCCTGTCTCCAATTGTAAAGTCGTGAGGCTTATTCTGCCCCTGCTGACCGCTCTTTTTTGTACAGTCCAGTCCACTTGCTGTATTGTTTGCTGTAATGGGAAGCTTCGCGTTGATTGATGCCCGATGACTTGTGTAGTAGTGGTACTAGTAGTTACTTTCTCGGGCGGCAAGCTAGCAGCTGAGCAATGGAAAGCCCAACACCAAACAATGTAATATGATGATAAACCCGTCCCGCTCCCGCTCGGTCAGTCTCGCTGAACTCACGGTGAGACTGGCTATTACACTTAGCTTTTTGATAAGCTCTGCAGTTTTCAATCCAGAAATCATTGTACAATCTACCTCAAATTCTTCATCATCGTTGTAACTCCCGAATCCCTCCTTGATTTAAAAGCTATCGCTGCTGATAAGCTTCCGCATATGCGCCGTAATTCTGCAGGCAGATGCAGAGCATACGCAAGTGTCCGTGTTAAGTCGGCTAAATGTCTTCTTCGTACCTGATCCATACTATCGCTGCTAGATCTGCAATGAGAAAGATCAACTGTCTCAAGATTAGGCCTCAATGCGAATATCATTACTATGCTAGTAACATATGTTCCTTAACCCTCTACCCTAATGTCGCTTACGACTAACTTACACCCGTTTGGCAATACACCGCAAACGGACGTAGCTAATCATCTTACCACCTGAAGCATTCTTACAAACATGTTGTAGCACTTCAACTGCCTCCCTGATAGCGTCTTCTCGCTTGTCTACTGGCACTGCTTCAAACAAAAGTCTTCCCATGAGCCTAACCCAGCCCTCCACACCAGCCTTATCCGCCATTGTCGGACGCCACTCGCGTTCCATCTTTTCGATTGTAAACCCTCCGACTTCTTTCTCGAGCATGTGGGTAATATAGTCTTCATCGGGGAAGAACCACGGGTCTACAGCTATGGCAGCAGGCATGCCGATGTGCCGCGCCACGGCCATGACGATGGCTGTGCGCATCTCAGCAATGTTCCCCAGACCGCCCATCTCGAAAACAAAGGTACCGCCTCGTGCGAGGGTATTGCGGACGCCTTGGAAGTATGCGGTGCGTGCCAAGGCCGGCTTTAAGATCCAGTGCATGGCAGCGTTGGAGAATACTTTAGTGAATTTTCCTATCATTGTGTGCGATACAGTGTCTAGTTTCCCGCAGTCGACGACTAGTCATAGCAGTGTCTTTGTTAGTCCGTATTTAGACTATAGCCGCAACTGCACTTAGGAGGAGGGAATATTAGGCCTTACCTTCGAATGTACAATGGGTGTCAGGCACCAGCTTTTTTGCAGCCTCGATCATCTTGGGCGAGTTGTCAAAGCCAACGAGCTTGCCAGTTCCTTGCTTTAGAATCTGGGCAAACTGTTCGTCCAAAATGCCATCTAGTTAATAAGTCAGTTGGGATTGGACTGTAGAGTTGGTTTGTGATATACAGACCTCCGCAACCAAGATCTAACACGATATCATCCTTCTGTACATCCAACCACTGAACAACCTTTGTCGCTAGCTTGGGCACAAATGAAGCTGAGGACTGGTACTCCTAGATTCGTTTATATAGGTTAGCTATGACTTGGCATGGCGCTGGAAGCGGCTGAGCTTTCAGATGAAATGAAAGTTACCTCGGTCGACCAAGCATCTTTCTGTTGGGCGGCCATTGCGGATGTGTGTCTTATAATACAGATATTTAAACAGTAGCAGTTGAGAACAAAACGAAGTACTATTTGATACAAGTACTGTGCTGAATATCGCACTTTTATAAGCAGCAACATTTGACCCGTATAATACAATGTAGCAAGTAAACGCCAACTTTGCCGATGTCGGAGTTTTCTGGCTTGGGCAATATACTCCAACCATTCATATGGTCTCATTCGGCATATACTGAAGCCATTTTATCTGTCGTAACTCTTCTTAGCTTATCAACGTGCGAGCATAAGATTTATAGTTACAGTAGTTTAATTTTTACTCGCTGATAATTCTCCAAAATAATTGTCAGTCGATACTTCTGCAATAAAGAACGTCATATGCAGTCACAAGAAAGCCGGCATGCCATATCTAAAGAGATATATATCTGAATTTTTTTATACATACTTTACGCACAGCTTAGTCAAGCTCCAGCAGAGTGTACTTGTCATCGCCTAGGGCCTGCTCAACCTTCTCCATCATAGCCAACACCTTCTCTTCCTCGAGACGCTTGCCGACGACCTGGACACCGACAGGCAGACCGTGCATAGCAGTAGCATCATACAGCTTGTACGCACCTTGAGCAATACCATTGAGCTTCTTGATGCTGAAATCCTTAGCCAGTTCGTCAATGTCCTTGTCAACATGAGTAACAGGTAGAATTCCGCAGGTGTAATCGAGCTAAAAAAAAAAAAAGGAATTACATTGTCAGATTTCATTGCATTGCATGTAGAATAGCAAATGAGTAAAGACATTACTTACCAGGTTGAACAGAAACGTGTAGCCGCAGCTGCTGACTGCATCCTTCATGCCATCGTGGGGAATTGCAGGGGTGGCATTTGGGGGCGTCAACATGAAATCGATGTCAGCGCTCTTCCACCATTCGAACCAATCGTTGCGGTATCCTTCACGCTCGGTGACTAGCTTGAAGTTCTCATACGCCGTTTTCGGATGCCACTCCTTGATCAGCTCCGCCCAGAGCGCATCACGACGCACATATTTCACCCACAGGTGGTAAAAGTACTTGACAAAACGCGGCAGCTTCATCAAAAAGCTCATCTGCGCCGCTGCCGGATCTTCCCACTCACCGGTCTGGAAGTGAGAGCGGTACATAGCTCCGCCGTCGGCTAGAAGAAGCTGAGACGCTATACGTAAGCCATTGAAGGGAGAAGGTGGGTCAATTTCGACAATCTCATGGCCTTGTTTCTTCAGAGCCTCCTCGACCATGTCGATGGCACGCTGACAAGCTGGACTGGGATCTACGACGTGATCAGTCCGCATGATACCAATGCGTAATTTGTGGGCGTCTCGGACAGCATTGAATTCGGACTGTCTCCAGGGTAGCGGGTGTATAGAGTAGTCCTGCTTCCATAGCTCTAGGCCAACAATGGCCTTTGTGAAGTAGGTCAGATCGTTCATAGTACGAGTCATGGGACTGTACACAGCTGGTACACCTTCTTGGCCAGACATGCTCGACCGGGTTCCGACCTTAGGCCAGCGACCCGTCGCGCAGCGCAGAGAATAAACACCAGAGAAGTGAGCAGGAGCACGGACTGAGCCAGCAACATCGCTACCAATACCAATACGGCCACCTAGAGCCAGTAGGGCACCCTCACCACCAGTTGAGCCACCGGGCGAGTACTTGTTGTTGTGGGGGTTGGAAGTACGGCCCCAAAGATCGTTAGTAGACTCAAAGCTGAGTAGTGTGA
This sequence comes from Endoconidiophora laricicola, assembly GCA_001640655.1. Classification (NCBI taxonomy): domain Eukaryota; kingdom Fungi; phylum Ascomycota; class Sordariomycetes; order Microascales; family Ceratocystidaceae; genus Endoconidiophora; species Endoconidiophora laricicola. The sequence continues at coordinate 69,741 of LXGT01000041.1, forward strand.
TAGGAATATTGGTCTTGACATAGGGCACGGCGCCAGCATCCTTGAGAATCTTGACAATGGTTCCGTCTTCTGGCACCTTGTTGCCAACATAGCCACTGTAGCCTACGGTGGAATCATAGCCCTCTGCTACAATAGAGTCTTTAATGGAAATTGGAATACCAGCAAGGGGGCCCTTGAAGTTAATAGACCCATCCTCTACCCATCTTTCCGCCGACTTGACCATGACCTCAGTGATACAGTTGGTCTTTTCGTGAGCCTTCACAGCAACTTTGGCATATGTTTTTAGGATGTCAATGGGCTTGCGCACATCATTCTGCACCTCACGGACCAGCTGCTCGATGGGAGCATTGATAATGATCTTATCCTCTTCAGTGAATGGGCCGTCGGCATTCAATGCCTCAAGCCGTTGCTTACGCTCTGCTTGCTTAGCAGCACTACAAGCCAATAGTCAGTTATTAGGCCGATCAGTGATGTTCTAGGGTTTACTTAAGGGTATTGAGTGGGGTCTTATCAAAGCCCGGCTAGCCGGAGAGGTGGAGTAGGAAAGACGGGCAGAAGGACAGGCGGCACTCACCAGGTACGGCGGTGCTGGAAGTAATCTGATATCATGGTGGCAGCACAAAAAGAAGGAGGAGGAAGAGAAGGAAGAAGAGGGCGTAGATGTGTAGCAGTAGGAGCAGGAATATTTAGCGAAAGAAAATGTTTTGGGGAGCAAGATCAAAGAAAAGCGACAGTGGAAAAAAGTATGTAAGAAAGAAGAAGTAACCAAAGGCTCGACGAGTGCGCGAAGAATAAGAATAGGCAAGATAAAGCCACCTGCTTCTAATTTCAGGCCCTCGGATGTATCAAGGTATCAATAGTTCTCGTGACTGACTGTCTGGCTGTAGCTGCCCAAAAAGAAAGTTGGAAACAGAAAGCAAGCTTTTCTGGAGAAAGCCTGCATGGGAGAAGAAGCTTGTCCAGCGACTGGCTAGTAAGCCCATAGCAACCAAGATACCATTTTACGTGGCTCTGTCATCTAGCGCCCAGCCTGCATATCGAGAAGTGACCGAATAATATCCTATAGAACGAGGAGCCTTATTCTGCCTAAGTTTTCATTTTGCAAGCTAAATCAGTGCAGAATACTCGCCACTTTGTCAAATCCATGGGTCCATACAGTATCTTTAAGTCACGATTATTTATATGACACTTTGTTGTACATTTGTACAGCTATATTGTATCAAAAAGACGCTTTATTTTCAGATTAGGGAAGTGATAGCGACGACGGAGAAAGCTGTGCGATGCCCAAATACCCGATTAGGAAACTCGGCCTCTATGTAGCGCTTCCTCTGCCTCCCCTGACGAGGACCCAGAGCTTTAGTCCTATGATAACAGGCGCTCGGCCGCCTGTTATGGCAAGGCTTTGTCCTAGCGTAGGTTTTGTAAGCTTTTCCTTGCCCATCCATCCCTTTCATCTAGCCCAGTAACTATTCGTAGCTCTTCTCCTAGTCAGGTGCTGATAAGTTGTGTTATTGCTTTAGTTATCAATGCTAAGTGCCCACAACATAAGCCGTTTTGGCCCCGCTTCACCGCTGATAACCGCCTATGGTGCCGAGTCACTGCATAAGAGTAGCTGAAACTTGGGAGCATTGCTTAGAGACGGGCAGTTAATCTTACATGGTCTTGAAATGTATATTTGAAAGAATTGTCTACGAATTTTCTGTCCTTTTTTGCCATAAGAATCTATGAGATTGATATCAAATTCTAGCGCATCAACATGTAGATAAGATAAGATGTCCAAAGAATCCCATCCACAAACAAGTCTTTATTGGGTCTCTTTAATTTAGAGCTAGTTGCATTTTAGCGAAATTTCAGTGCTACCAGGGTTATAGTAAAGTGACAGTTCTAGGGTTATGTGTGACACCATGAGAGCTTATCATTACATCTCGGATACCATGATTTTGTAAGCTTGAATGTCAATTACGACTTATATTAATGAAAATAATCGAAAGTAGCTACATCACTATGTGAACAGCAGTTACTTGGCGTGTTTTTTATTATTATTAAAAATTCTATGGTTCACGCAACCAATGTCAACAATTAAATAACACCTATTCCTTATACGATATCACCTTCATTCGTAGCAAGATATGTCTAAGAATATTTACTGACCATCATACATGAACCAAGGTACATTTTTAAAGTATACGTTTTGATTGAGATAGTGTTGCTGATATCAAGTTCAATCTTGGTGACCTGTATCCTGGATGTATACATAATTGAGTATTGCAATTGTCACTTTAGTTATTATTATTATATCATTATGAAAGATATATAAAGTACAGATAGTCTATAGTAGTTGCATTGCTTATATGGATTTACTGTAAAGGCTTCAGTATTGAGAGATATAGCAAGTGTAGAGGAAGTCTTACTGTTATCAAACTCCGTAGATAAATTTAGAAATAGCTGATGCTATGTACATGACTATACATAAAGATAATAGCTATCTTTATATGTAACTAATATCACCACTATCATGGATAGCGAGATCTAATATCTCATTGTATACAGAACATAGCCTACTTATATTCTCTCCCAGCTTAGCTGTCTCTAGACCATGCATTGGATTTCACAAATGATATATTACAAAGTTGACAGTTGAGCTTAATAATCAGCTACATATATATAGAGTGCTTGCCAGACAAGATATCCTACAAGTGTATGGAGGATAGAGAAAAAGAGATTGCGCAACAGTAAAATAGACGGAATATGCAACCAGTATGATATGCCAGCTTATTGCACCTGAACAAGGGAAAATATATACAAGATACTGATAATATTCTATCTCCGGTCTACTATGTGTATACTGCGTCATTCATACTTATTTCTGGTTTCTGCCTACAACTAGTGACGGGGGGGAGGCTACAGTATCTCTGGGAGTCCTTCCGAGTAGGTATGATTATATGGCAACTATGCATTCCTCCGCACGAGTCAAGAACTTGACTAAAAATACAGGCATTTATCTAATCGTCAGTAGCTTTAGCTAATGATAACTTACTTAGGGCCAAAGATATCTAATTACTGTATCTTGGTAGGATCGGTTCAATAAGTTAAGAGCACCTTGATGTTGCCAAAGGCTCCATTACACACAGCCAGTCTCTAGTTCGATAACGGGGGATGTCCTTTTCTGTGAGCCAAGAACGGCTTTTGGCTCAGATCTTGTTTCTTTGCAGACAAACAGGTTACTCAGGCCACAGGCATACTTTGTATGGATCAAGTGCAATTTTACAAACAATTTGCGGAAGAACTGGGTTTTTATAATTAGCGAAGCCTTCATTATTAATCGATGAAAAGAGATGATTGCAGCACTGGAAAGGCACTTATGTTTTATGTGAGAGCTTCAATGATTAGTAGTCATCTCTGGCGGTTCTGTTAGGGTCTTGTGTCTGCAGGGCGTCCCTTCTATAATCATATATTCAAAAACAAACAAACAGTTCTAGAAAGAAGATCAAAACATACAAAGCTACGAGATACGTTCATCTTAAGCCTCACTATAGCTATACTAGCGGAAAGGCATGATTGTCAAGACGGAGGACAAGGTGTCTTATGATAGGTCCAAAGAGCTAGTCAGCGGGTAGTTTCAAGGGCGACAGTAACTCGCAAAGCGGTCTTAGTCGGTATGTTAGAAACGCGCTTAGAATTTGAATCACGCTAACTGTAAAATAAGCTGAGTGACAGATGTATTATGGTATCATCTGGAAAAGATGTAGGTATAGAATATACATGAAAAACAAAAGGAGATATATACATAATAAGTAGCTTTCGGCAAGGAAGATAGACCAAGGCTTTGCCGATAATAACGCGCCTGGTATTCTAATATTAGCCATAGCTTATTATATTACTGGCAAGATATACGGCTCTGTCCGCCCAGCTAACAAGCCGCACTGTTTCAGCTTGTCTTGATGTGCTGTTTCGCCTATTAGCCATGAACAGTATACACGGAGCTCTGTGTCTGGGTCGCAACGAGTCAGTACATTGTAGACATAGAGTTTGATGGCTGTTGTCCAGTAGACAAGGCAGATCAGCATCAGATCAACTATGTGCTAAATAATGAGCCTCCCAATAACGATACAATTCTGGGCTAAGATGGCCTTCCCCCCCGCCAGGCAGCAGCTGAGCAAAGAGCAAGAAGTGTTCTCGTGCTTGATCTATTTCCATTCGCTCTAAGGTTAGGGCTGTTTAGTACATATGTACTGTGTTCCACATGATTCTAAGAACGACGGTCTCTCGGCCGTTAACGGGAATGAAACTTGTACGTACTAAGAAACCAGAGCGCCCTGAAAAAAAACCGGACTACTTCAGCTAACTATGTTTTATCTTCTGCTTAGATAGCCGGCCCCTTATTGAACAACGCAAATATTGATATCTACGTTCCCGTGATTTGGCACACTAGACAGATGTTACATCCGTTTATCAGTTAACTATTCTTCCCAATATCTATCGCTGTATATTAAATGGGCAATATCATTACAGTGGTGGCATGTAATTTATTCAGGTCATGTATCCTGCAGAGTGGGATGTGATTTTGGTAATAATATCATTGCTGAGGGATATATTCTGCGAAGAACATAGCCAACGCGGTAGCAGGGTCTAAAAAGAATGCAGAGGTAACTACAAATTGTTGATTAGTATTCAGCCTGCAGCAAGAATGTCGAAGTTACAGCTCCTTCTCGTCTTTTTGTTACTAACAATTGCCCCCTTGTCGAGCATCGGCCAGGACCAGGTATGTAAGATACAAAGTAAACTAGCACTAGTATATAATGGAGTCTACGATGCAGTTATCGGAGCTATGGAGTCAGTGTGGACGCCGTTAGCTCCTTCGCTCTGCCCTTTTGAAAATGTCCAACTTTTTCGAATGGCATAGCCTGATCTAGTGGCTGCATTGAGCTATAACGATTGAATTAGCTGACTGCCTGTGCTGTGCTAGTGAAGCGTCGTCGTGCCTCTCTTGCTGCTAGACTCAAGAACAGATCTAAACGATTTGATGTTGTATTAACTTTCGTCATCTGCGTAATATCATGACTCGGAGTTAATATCTCTAAAACCCCCCACATAACCTAAGCCAGAGGCTTGAGGCCTGAGAAGGTCGGTTAACATGTGATATCTATGAACATAGTCTAGACTCAGGCTGGCCACTTGCTAAACAAACAATCCCATATCTGCCAACTGCTATCTTTCAGCGCCGTCTAACGCTTTAACCGAGAGGTACGGTGACGTCTGTACAAATTCTGTAGTAAGAAAGTTGCTTCGCCAAAAAAAGAGGCCACGATGGGCTGCAGCGTGCATGAGGAATATGCTCCTCCGGGCAACATTTCTTGCTCCTTTCTTTTGTCCTTGGGCTAGCTTGAGAATGCGAAGGGCATCAAGGTCCAGACCGCCCGTCTTTCGGATGCAATCACTTGATTGTCTCTATCATGGCTCAGATCGAGCACTGTATCTGTTGGGCTCTAGCCATAACAAAGACAAATTGTAAGGAAGACTATCATAGCTACATCTCAGTTAGTTAGTTGATATCTCTATAAACCTTGAGCCTTTCATTGTCTTTACTGATATGTGTATATATTGCCAGGCCTGTCTTGTCTTGATTCAATGTTCATATCAGGGGTTTAGCCCATGGCATTAGGCAATAGATTTTGTAGTGCAAACGGACTTTGCAGGGAGAGCGAAAAGAAGAGAAAAGAATAAAATTTAACCGTAGCCTGTCCAATGTATGTATACATGCCATACTAACCAGAACTATTAACTGGTCGGGAAGGAATGCTTCCGGCATAGGCTGGCTAGTTGAAAACTCTCTGAATCTTGTCTTGCTCCAAATAAACAACAATGCAAGTAGAATGGCTGGCCGACCTTGACTATAGAAGGGGGTTATCTATCTCTATCTAGGCCTGACCGACTTACAAAACTGTTCGTCACAAAAAAAAGCCCGATCAGGCATATTCGACTTACAAACTCCCAAAGTACGGAACAAAAGAAATCAAAAGGCTGAGACTGCAAATGGTTATGTTGTGACCAATTAGGAAGTAATCGGCATATCAACCAGAACCTAGTAAATATCACGGATGCTACAATCATTGGCTGGCCTAGCCGCTTACTAGAAGTTCACAATTGGGTTTATTTTAGAGGCCTAACAAGTAGCAATTTTAAGTATAAAAAAAACCATTGCTCCGTCTGCGCATATAGTGCAATATGTATTTACACGTTGTCTTCGATCATAACTGCTATCTATATGAAGATAGGACTTTATTTTTCCATGTATGAAAACTGCTTCACGGCAACTAGACTGCCAAGAATTGCGGTCCCCTGCATACATAGTAGCTTGCTGGCTATGGGGCCATGTTGGCGGGCATAATGGCACTGTTGAGACAGTGTCTTCTTGTCAGGTTCTACCATCGATCCAGAATCCAGGAAGCAAGCGGTAAGAAAGAAATAATGTTGATATCACCTTGCTATCTTACAGAGGCCCGCCTAGCTTTTCTAGGCTTGGCATGTGTCCAGAGTTGAGGCCCGCTGGACGACAACTAAAACAGATAAATGTACATCATACATGTACTTACTTACCTTATGTTCTTGGTCAGACCTAACGGGAACGCTTCGGCACGCTGTAGTTTCTAAATTAGCACCGATATATATATCACAAGGGTACAATATACGGCCTTACTAAAAAATTTATAATATCCATGATTAAAAGAGTGTATACAACAACATCAGCGGAATGTCACAAATTCGATAGCGGCCGATAGAGCGGGCTGCCTATCACATTTCCTATATTTATTTCGGGCTCGTGTGACTAGAAACTGCTGATAAGCTACAGTCACAAGAAATGATTTCCTTCTAGCGGTTTCTGACACTTCTTTTGCATCTTCATTAGGGACATCTAACTGATCAGCTCCCATTTGATTCCGGGTGGTATTATCACGGCCCATTTTGTGCCCCGATTTCTTTTCTATTTCCCCATGCTGTAAGACTCTATCCTGACCTGCCTGTCGTGTAATATACGGGTTGTTGCGGGAAGTCTAGTCATTGCAACCAACCAGCTTAACAGTCATATCGTAATATATTGGGCGTAGGGTATAACGTCAAAAACAACACTTACTAGTAACCAAGCCGAAACCCGAACCCTTAGTAGCATAGTGCGAAGTCATCAATCGGAAGAGGAGTAACTAGACTAGTACTGGCTGTGGTCTAATACAATGCAACGCTGGTGGTACTTTCTGCCCCAAAGAGGGAACTTGCCTTGCGCCAAACCAAGAGTAATGCGCCGAAATGTATACACATTGTATGTAATCAAATAACTAGCATCACATAATCAAGTGATGAGTTAAGAAATATAGGGAAATAGCTAACACACTACGACTGATACGGATACTACCTATTAAGATCCAATATTGCATCTTGAAGTGGCTGTAACTCACAGAAATTTGTGGACTTAAAATATAGGAAAAAGCACGTACAAACTAGGTGGTTACTTTGGAAAGGACTTTCCCTCTTCGAGCACGTGCGATGAATATCCAAAGCTTCTTAACTATCGTCAGGCATCATCTGCTCGATGTATGCTATCGCAAGTATTGATCAATATACAGTCACGGCTATCCGTGCGTCTAGGTCTACAGCATATGCCATTGCGGCTGTGAATGCGATGGAAACTAACCTTTAGGACATGTTCGTCTTCCTCTTGCGGTGCGCTTATGCGAAGCTCGTTGATTCTAATGGATTTACTGGCTGACTAACTGACAGCCTGAGTATTCCTTTGCGGCTCCTTTGCCTCAATAAACAGCATTTCTCTACTTCCACATTTTACATTGCAACACAGTAGAGGCTAGGGTGCCTTGTCTGCCCGGCCGATAGCTTTCTTGCTGCTCTTATCGTTTGCAACGGGTCTGTGTGATGGAAACTAGGAAACGAGACATAATGTCAACAAGAACAAAAGGGTCGGCTGGCTGCCGCTCGGCCTATGTTTGTCACCATATACATCGGTTTCCTACCAGTAATCCGAGATCTAATTTGCCTTCTTCAGTAAGATTGATTATCCACCTATACTGAAATACCGACTAGACGTCTTGATTTCTTCTTCCTTCTTGCCACCCAGGGCCACACTAAAGGCATAGACCAAATCTATGTTATACATATAGTCTGAGCCCGATAACTCGTGTGCTTATTGCCTCGGAAAACAGAAAAATACTTACTACGCGGAGAGGTCAACGGGCATGGGGGCCATGTCTTGCAGTCCTGTATTTACCCATGCTAGATAATGCTGCTAGTATCTTATGTATCCAAGCTCCTTTTCTATGCCTTTTCTTTCTTGTTCGACTTGACAGAAACAGGGAAACTGGATAGTAACTTCAACAGCGGACGGGAAGCCAGGATTCAGGGTTAGCGCATTCTGCTAGTGTTTGCAAGCTCAAGACTGACATTCATTCCCGAGTCTACTACATCCTCTGATAGTAGATTTAGCATATTGCCCTCTGGCCAGCAATCTTCATGCAAATGTTGACAACGGCTTATCTCCCTCCCTTTCTATAGCTGTAGCTGCTATAGCAAATTTGCTACCCGGCTGTAATCTAGGGCTTGATCTTCGCTGTCTGTAACGAAGCACACACCCAAAGTCGCCAGAAAACGATGGTCGCAGCCTTGAAATACTACAGAAATTTCATATCAACAATTACGTTTGAGCTCCGTGCGCATTGTCGATCATTTCTCATCGTATCGCATCCTCTCCTCACCACCATATACTCAATAACCCGTGCCTGGTTACGTCCGCTTTGCCCTGTATGTACGTACAGCAAGTGACTAAAACAGGCGAAAGCTGCGTTTTATAATGCAGCCGGTAGATCTTTTTCAATCTTCTGCCCCTATGAGAGTTAGACCTACCAACTGGCCTAGACTAGCACTGACTTATAGCACTAGGGCCTGCCAACCACTACTTTGGCCATTGTTCATTGCTGCTCGTTGCTGCTGATACTACACAGCAAGTATGAAAATACACTTAATATGAACCATCCGTTGTGCTCTATGACTAGCCGGCAATGGGCCCGTAAGCAGCAAAAATCTACCTAGACATCAGTCATCTCTTACGCCTGCTAACTCGCTCGGCAAGCTATTTGCTGCTACGCTAGGCGGTCCTATTTGTTCATATGGTATGCTCAGAAGAGAAACGGGTACCAATCTTGCCTCTCTATACCAAGGCTGCTTGCTCTCTTTCCCCAGCATTTACAGCCGTATAAGCGATCACTATGTACCAGCAATGTATAAACCGTCGACCTCAACGCTAACCGGCCGGCCCCTAGCCAGTCAACAATCAATTTGGCTGGCTATTTATCCCCGATTTTGAAAGTCCTAGCCTACCTGGCCCAACCCAACTTAGTTTTAAAGTGGCTAGCAAGCAATCACACGCTAAGTTTGACAGATAGACATGTTTTTGTGCGCTATTTGCAGATTTTTGAAAAGCTCGCTCTTCTGTTTCCCTTTAATGAGGTTCTCTTACCTCAAACATCTGTGCCGAAACCTTCCTTATTTGCTTCTTTCTTGAACGTCGTTGTGCTCGTTTCTTTTGCTAGCTCTTCTTGTCTCTCCTCGAGCTACCTTTTCCCATCCTAGCAACAATCCTTTCACTTAGTTCCACGTTCAATTCGGGATTTCGTGGTTAATCAAGCCGGAGCAACTAACAAAGGTGCTATATGTAATAGTAACCATTATACCGTTATAATAATCATTATTTCTACCGAGCCTTTCGTTCTCCTCGCACTAATCGCCTCGTATATTCAAGCACTCTCTCGGTTGCTCGTGGATATATTCTCCTTCCTCTTACTCAAAAAAAAATACCATCTGCCCATATTGCTAGCTTGACTTCGTTTATTTGCTTGCTGTTGCCAATGCAGCTTCGTCTATTCTGATTCTGTGCGCGTGACTTGGTTTCTCGAGCTTGTCGTCAGACATCGATCTTACGAATCCCTACTTGCTTGCCGCATCGATTACGTTCACCAATCCATTTGTCTACTTCGGATTGTATAGTACTTGAACTCTTGGATCGGTCGCTCATCCGCCATACTTTATTTTTATTTTATTTTCCGTGGATCGATAAACTTACGTGCTTCTACCACTGTATATCACGTTTGTCTCGTCTTGTCGATCTTCTATCCAATTCGCCCACATAGACCTTGCTCTTCCTTTAAACTGAAGAACGTCTATATCAAAAGGTGCCCCGTCTCCATCGCTGTGGTTGTGGTATCACGTTTATACGCTATCTGCGGCTGGCCTTGCGGCCTCCGTTTAGCCTTGATCGAGTCCTTTTTTTCTGTAGACAAGGAGGAGGGCCGCAACACCTCTATATCAAGACAGTGCCTAAACTTTCGCTCTTCTCAGTTCTGAAGGCTTGTCTTGCCTACCTGTCTCCAGCCTCTTCATATCAACCCTCGTTTCACCGAAATATGAACTCGACCGACACACCATCTTCCCGGACTGTCGATTCATCATCTGCTTGTCTATTACCTAGTTTAAAACATGAGCATATTGAAACTTTATCTGACCGCTTCACAACCACACCGGGCCTCTCTCCTATCGAGATGTCCGTTGCAGACACGGGCCTCCCTCTAAATACTGCCAGCCATAAATCACCAGAGGGGGAAGTTCAGATTCCAACCGTTGCGCCTTCCCCGCCAATATCACCCCGGGATACTACCTTTGATATGAACGAGTGCAATCAGCTACCTTTGACAAGGCCACCGACCATGCCTTCTCCGTGTAGAGAGCAGTTGGTATTTACTGCTTTAAGGTCCCTTCCAGTCCCCGTCACCGTGCTTGACTCGCAAAACACGGTCATCTTGACTAATGACGCCATGAAGCGCCTACTATCTTCTGTGTTCATTGCAGAAACACTGCCAATTGGAGGTGCCTTCGAAGGCTTTTCTTTGGCACAGCTCGGGATCGATGTTTTGGACAATGGGCAACCATTATGGATATCATGGACCTCGCTATTAAGGCATGTCGCAGCCAAAGACGACAACCCAACTGCAAACCCTGAGGATATCGCTTCACTTAACTTTGAGTGGGACCATCCCACATCGGAATTTGCCCGCCGTATGGTGTGGGAGAACGACCAGGCAGACTTCACTGTTGAGGTCGTTTTCTCTCCCCCTATGAGTCGCCGCAACTCTACAGTAGCAGAAACAGCATATCCTCAGGTCATCCTGGACGGCAAGCAAGTTTGTGCCAAAATGATCATTACCACCTGGACTATTCCAAACGACGGCCGCTATTTCACCCTAACTTTCACGCGAACAGAGCCAGTTGTCAATGCTTATCTGCCCGAATGCACTCCGGAGCCGCCATATCCGATATCTACTTCATCATCCCAAAGTTCCGATTTGCCTAGTGATATCGTAAAGTCATCGTCATGCGCTGATCTGCAGGCCAAGATGACTCGGCCGGCTATACTGTCTCCCGGCGAAGAAGCCAGTTTGGAGCTTCCGGCAGGCCCCCCAGAATTCGGGCATGACATCGAGGCAACCTTACTACAAAAACTCAGCAAAATGAAAGATGCTTTGATTAACAACACCACAATGCCTATCATTGGCATCTGGAAAGACGGCACTGTCGCATATCCCAACGAAGCAGCCCGAGCTCTCTTCGGCAAGAATATCTCACAATCACGCACATTTTACCTGGACGATCTCGTTTCCGGATGGTCTATCTGGAACGATGATTTCACTTGCGAACTTTCGTTAGATGAGTACCCGATGAAAATTCTCCTTGATAACATGATTCCATTTGAAGGTAAAAGAATCGGCATTATTAAGGAGAACGGAAAGCGTGTCATATTTGATGTCCTCGGTGAAATTATCTATGATGCCGCCACAAACGAATGTCTTGGTGGTGTGGTGAGCTATCGAGACGTTACGCAAATGGCCGAAGAAGTCACTCGTTACCGCAAATCAGAAGACGAAAAGTTCCGCACAATATGCGAGGCCATGCCACAACTTGTTTGGACGGCTCGACCAGACGGCAAGCTCGAATTTTTCAATCAGCAATGGTACGATTACACCGGACTTACCAAAGAAGAATGCTCTAAATTTTACGTGGCAGGCGTACTCCATCCTGAAGACGACGAAAACACTGTAGCATTGTGGAAAGAGTGTCTTCAAAGTGGCGAGCCATTCCAAACAGAATACCGATGCCGTGGACGTGATGGATCCTATCGCTGGTTCCTGTGCCGCGCACTGCCAATGCGGAGACACCCAGACGGGCCAATCACTGGTTGGTTCGGCACAAACACCGATGTACATAACGCTGTTCTTATCAGCCGAGAAACGGAGCGAACAAAAGAGCAGCTGAGGAGCGTTATGGCCCATGCCAAAGTAACTTTGTTCACGGTCGATAAGGAGCACAAGATCACGATGCTGGAGGGAGGCCTGGTGGGCAACGACATCTCTGACGAAACAGACGAGACCGGTGCCCGCTGGTACATTGGTCATGATATATACAAAGTCTTTAATGCCATGATTAAAAACCTCCCAGAAGGAGAGCGGCCGACGTTCCTCCAGCCAATTGAAAATGTCATGCAGGGCTTAGACTCTGAACAGGTCATGGAACATGACATCAGTGAGTTGACTATGTTATCTAGCCTGCCTTTGTTGCGAACATGCCCTACTAACTTTGAGCCCCCTCCTGTCTCAGACGGCCGTTGGTATCGTACGCGCTTTGTTCCCATGCTCTCTGAACCAGAAGAGCTACCTGGCGGCTCAAAACTGATTGATGGCGTGATTGGTGTAATCATGGATGTCACGGAACATCACTCGGCCGTCGAGGAGGAGACAAAGCGGAGGCACAATGCTATGGCTAGCGAGGCCGCAGCCAAAGAAGCCACACGGCTCAAGAGCCAGTTCCTAGCCAATGTAAGTCATCCTTTGTATCATCTTACATATATATACACATGTATTGATCACGACTAATTATATGTAGATGTCCCACGAGTTCCGTACGCCAATCCAATGGGTTCTAGGCTATACGGATATCCTCAACACGACGCTTATGACGAAAGAGCAGGAGCAGACCGTATCGACTATCAGAAGCTCTGCGACAATTCTTCTCACGCTCATCAATGATATTCTTGACTTTTCTAAAATTGAGTCCGGCAAAATGGCACTAGATGAGATCGACTTCCAACTATCCTCAGTGTTGACTGACACAACTGAAATGCGGCTTTTCGAAGCCAAGAAAAAGGAAATTGACTTCATCAAGGTGTTTGCGCCGGGCGTGACAGAACTGAACCTGATAGGGGACTGCAACCGACTGCGGCAAATTCTCAACAATATCATCGACAACAGCATCAAGTTCACCCGAGAAGGCTTTGTGCTACTCAAGGTTGAAATTCACTCGCAGTTGGCGGAGATGATTGACATCAAGTTCACTATCCAAGACACAGGCATTGGCATTGAGACGGTCAAACAAGATCACATCTTTGAGCCGTTCCTACAAGGCGACGCATCCACTGCGCGCGAGTTTGGCGGCACTGGACTCGGCCTCAGCATCTGCAAAAGCTTCCTGGATCTCATGCACGGCTCTATTTTCCTTGACTCTGCCCCCGGACGCGGCACAACGGCGACCATCATCATCCCATTCCGCAAGGGCGAGCTATGCTACGAGAATGAAGTGAGTGTATCGGCGGACACCTCCATCTGTGAGTCGGTTGTTTCTAGTAGCGAGCCGTCTGGCGGGCCAGAGCCCCCATTACGAACTAGTGTTGATACGGTGATAGTCGAGCGCGTAGGCCGCCAGATCGCGTGTCCAAGCGAAGTAATCCCGGTTAGAACACGGCCCAGTCGAAAGTCATCACTACGACGCGGTTCGAGTACCTCTAGTCGGCCGTCGATTCCTCCTCGAGAGAAGATTAACATCCTCATTGTAGAGGACAAGTAAGTACTCTGCAAAAATCAAATCGCTGTCTTTGGTAGCTGTTTTTCCGAGTCGTAGTTCACTAACAGTAGTGCTGGGTGCTGTAGTGCTTTAAATGCCCGTCTCATGCTGAAACTTCTAGACAAAATGAACTTCAAATCATGCTTCCATACAAGCAATGGTCTAGAGGCCTTGGAGTTTATCGAAAAGGCACAGGCTGGCGAGACAGCGAAGCCTGATGTGATCTTAATGGATTGCCAGATGCCGATTCTGGATGGATACGAGTGCACCGAAGCGTAAGCAAGCATCCAGCCTCTTTCGGCTTGAAGGTTTCATATCTTATTGACTAACATAATCTCTAGCCTTCGGCGTGATGCCAAGTACCGTCACTTTGTATACGATGTGCCGATCATTGCTGTCACGGCATCCGCAGTTGCCGGCGACCGAGAACGCTGCCTCCAATCCGGCATGGACGATTACCTCGTCAAGCCCATTACGCAGAGCATGCTTGAGCGCTCCATTATCGACTGGCTGACAACGATGCGCACAGCCAAGCAGCACCTTTTAACAGATTCAATACACATGCAGAAGAGCCCGACGGTGCCTGAGAATTCGGCTCTTGACGACTTTGCCGTCGAGGAATCGTCAGATGAGGCTCTGATCGACTGTTTCTCTCGGCCGGATGCCAGCGAAATCAAGAAGCGGCCGGCTAACTTTATCTCTCTCGCCAGCATGAGTCAGAGTAGCGGAAGCGAAGCGACCTCGTTAGATCCGTTCATGACGAGCTGTAGCGATTCTACAGAGGACCGTGCTGCCAACGACCTAATGCCTCCCTATCCCCCCCTATGATTGTTTTCCTTGCACTAGCTGGTTATTTCCTTTTTTTCTTGTCTACATTTTTCAGATACCATGTCTACACGTGGCTGGTCACGTATGTTCTATTCTCTTATTTTTACATAGCTATTTTCTGCTACATCACACACACATACATATATACTTGCATCCATCCATATACACTGTTTTCTCCGGAGTGGCTGGCGTTTTGTTCATAGTTATTTATTATATCTGGTGTGGTGTTTCACTTTGTTTTCATTTAGTCTTTATGACTCCCTATTGTAGGTATGTACAGAGTATTTAGCTTGTTGGTAGAACAGTGAATCCCCAGACAGCAGAGGAGGAGAGTTTTCACATATTTTCAAAAATGTTTTTATATCTGTTTACACAGTACATATCGTGCAACGTGTATTCTAGAAATTTGTAGTAGGCATAGAAAATAGGAACTGGAGAACGGAAGGCCACATAAATGCAGTTATGTGTGCCTCTTGTATGAGAAGCTAAGAAGAGGAATATATAAGCAAGCAATCTAGAAATGTTCTTTCCAGAACTTCAATTCGACCTCGTTGATAGACGAGTTCTTAGCAGCTTCTTGGATCGAGCTAGCAGCTGTCGACGGGCCACGGAAATAGACTCCTACGATAATCCGCATGCCCTCGAGGCCGGGCAAATACGAGCCGTCGAGGATACCGTCGCGTACGGAGTTGAAGAAACGCGGGAAGTTTGGGCGGCCAAAGTTGGTGCGTAACTTGAGCTCAGTCAACGGATCGATCTTGGCGCCGACCGAGTTGATGACAATATACTGCGCAGTGTCTAAGTCAAGGTGCTGAGTTAGATATGTGTGAATACGCAGGAAGTGGCTGCCCTGGGAGCCGGATCCAACGGCGAAGTTCCGGCTATTACTCTGCTCCTCAAGTGACGACAGCAGCGTCTGGAGCCACTCGAACGACGACGTGTCCTTGCACACCCAAACAAACTCGACGCGGCGCAGGCGTGGCGGCGGGTTGGGCCCGTTGCGCATGTGCCACAGGTTTGCAAAAATGGCGGCCCACGGCGTGACGCCGATGTCGGTGCTGTTGAGAAGTCAATTTCGTTCTGAAACACGTCTTTGGCTGGTGCACTGTATGACCCGTCGATACGCAGTAGGGGCATTTATTAGCCGTTGCACAGCGCTACTTCATATATACCAAGCGGGTCCGTCAGCGTCTCGTAGAGCTTTGCCTAAGCCGGGCCCGCGCCCACAGCGTCACCTAACACCCGCGTGAAGTCGCCGACTTGGCGCACGTGAACCGACTCAACCGGATCGAATGGGCACGACGTAGTTGTGAACAGGCGCCACTGCCACTTCGAAATTGATGGAACTTGCAGAAACAACCACTGGCTGGCCTTGTATTGAAGGATGGCTTGGTGAACTAGATCCCAATGACGTCTAATCCAGGATAGGAAGGGTTATCAAGGGACTCGCGTCTATGTTTCGCTGGGGTTAAACAACAACATACCGTACGGGTGACGGATGATCCGCGTGATTTCAGTACCCCGCGCAGCGCGGATTTCACGATACAGCCGCTTCATCAAGTAGAAGCCGCCGGAGAACAAACTCCTAGCGCCAGCCCAGATAGCCGATACAGTGCGTCCAGTACTGTCTGTCGGAAAACGGCGAGACGGGGTCGACACTATCACGCACAAAGCAACCGGTAGTGTGCGTGTACATACCAAGCATAAACGGAACGAATAAGTGGTGCGTATACTAGAACATTTCAAACGACTGCAGGCGGATGCGCGCGTGCGCCGTGGTATAGATCATCATCATGCAGAATAGCATGATGTGGCCGGTGATGCCGCCAGGCTGAGTGTGATGGATGCGCACGGCCAGATCGGGGCGTAACTGTACGCGCTCAACGTTGAAGAAGTTGACGTAGTTCACCGTCAAGTGTAGCACCGTAAAGAGTAACATCGCGTAGGCTACTTGTCGGTGGGACCATATGCTCTCGTCCAGCGGTAGCTATCAGATCTTGGGCCGGATCTAGCGCACGATCGTTCGGCAGACTGGAAGCAGGAATAGCGTCGTATCAATGCTGAGCACAAGATACCGAGAATGCTAGTGTGTTCAGCGGAGCAAGCTTGGTGTTAGTTGCTTGAAGACACCTTGGTAAAACGCCGAGCTTCATCTACCCTGATTTGCGTAGATGTACAGCAAGCTGTGCGCCTTTCAGACGGAGATCCTGAGAGCTACACTTTAGTATCACTTTATCGCACGTCCTCTTATACTTTTTCTATTGTTTTTAGGTTTCTTGAAACAACGTCATGACAATGGCAGACAGGGATGGGGTATATACCCGCGGTGGGGGAGGGGGTGATAGAGAGCAAAGTATGTTTGATGGAAGCTTTCTAACCTTCAACACTGACGATACGATAGCTGTGTTAACGTCAGAGTATAGCCGAGACTTGCTCTATTATTCCCCGTCCTAGTGCAAGGTATCTTTGCCCCAGCACTAATCTAGTGCGGATTAAAAGCAACACAGTTCCAGAATCTTTAGTCAAGATATTATCTATAGTCCTAAGGTTACTATCATTAAGTGGCTCACCAATTACAGTGCTACGGCGTTGTTGAGGTAGCAACGAAGCTTTTTATACAATTTCCTTGGCCGCAAAAGCTTGATCGGAAAGTACCAATCGGCAAACGAGAAGTCAAAAGGCGGCGGCAGAGGAGCGGAATAAGACAGTGGAAGAATAGGGCGTGTTGATATTTAGATCTTAGCCGTTTATATGGAAGTGAGTAGTTTCTAACCAATTTTTTTTTTGACTAAAGAGCCAGTGAGAAGACAATAATCATGTAAAACTGCGAATTGGTTTCTGGGTTTCGGACTAAAATGAAGAACACCCAGACATGATATTTTCGTGCAGTTGGGCTACTATTTGTACAATGTTGGCTTATCTTAAAAGCTAGCCTACCGCCGTATATACAGGATTATGATGTCTATATTGAGTAGCCGTCGGCCAGCTTACTCTATCTTCCAAGAAAAAAAACATAATAGCTTCTCAAAGTAAGCTATAATCACGGCGCCCTCTAGCCAGACCAACCTGATATGCACTGTAGCCGCCTTATAACTATGATCAAACTAGGATAGTTGGTGGCTGATTATCGGACACTGAGTCCTCTAATGATATCATTTACTGTCATGCAATTGGGCCACTATGTATGTGACAATCTATTCGGCGTATCCAGTGTCCTGTGGCAGCTGTTCTCAGGCCGTTCATACATATTGAGAGTTTGATACCAATGACACATACTATCTATACACCGAGACTCGATAACGCAAAGTAAGATCATTGCTAGCCAAATCCCCTTTTCATATCTTTTCCTTACATAGTATTTTGTTCAAGGAGATTCTACAGAACATATTGATGTAACTTGCACCCCATCTCTTCAAGCTATGTCATATCTGCAACCTAAAATGTCTATGATAGTCGTCTCTTTCGTTTCGTTATCTGACAGGCTTGGCATGCACTACTACATAGTAAGATCCCTAATTTATATTTCTCTTGCTAAATGCTACCAACTAGACGTCAGATTATTCCATTACTACCAATACTACCTGATGAGCTATAATCTGTTTCGGTCAACAGTTCTCTTTGATCTTCCTAGTAGGTATTGTTACAGGACTTACAGTCACAAGAACTAACGTAAGTGTTTAAGCGTGAGTAAGGCCTTTATAGCAGAAAGAGGAAATACGGTATGCTTCGGTAAATGGAAATGTGTCATATCTCTAAAGTAATGCCACGCTACCGGTACATAGCCTGATATGATAAAGAGCCTTCAACCAGACATGGAACATGAATTACAAGGGCGGCAAATAAACTTGTTACTGTGAAATACAGATTTAAACGATATAAGATGATGTGACGCTCCATAATCACGAAAGGCCTCATTAGACTAGCCGCCGGGCAATTGACGAGGCTCAAAGAAGAACATTCTAAGTCTACTAACACACTAGATAATCACCCTTAGCAACTTAGTTGACGCTAGTACTAATATCAGTGCTGTAATTGTCAAGTAACTATGCGATAGATGACAGTTTCTCTCTTGTGGAATCACACGCACATTCTGATTGTCCAGTGACCTAACTTATATTATACTTGTAGCCATACTTGTACACTAAGCAGTCTAGAAACTAAGCATGTTGATTTTGTAACAATTGTAACTAGAAAATATGGCAGTTCTATATAGGAGCCCAATCCCAAAATACTACGTAAATAACACAACGTCGTTCTCGGCTCTTTTGGCGTCAGACGTACACTGAGCTTGCCACTTTACTGCATTATAGCAGACAATGGATAGCAAAGTCTAAATCTTCGTAGACTTTATCGCCCAATATGGCTTAGTCTGAAACATATCAATCTATGTCGGCCAAGATTCCAGTCGTTCTTGTGTGGGGTTGTTTTTCGTCTACTTAGCATATTGCGACTTCACAATCGTGAAAAAGGTGACAAAAGATAATGTGATGAGGAAACCAAGATAGCACTACGTTTAGATACATGACTAGCAATAGTCCCAAGGGATGGGTGCAAAATTCTGCAACACGTTTTGCATATAATGCCGGTATCCAAGCCCCCCTTGTTTTATAGCTACAAAGTACATTTTATATGAACACCAACAAAACGATACTTTTCAGCATCGTGGATTGGTCTAGATCATGGCCGTCTTTTCTACGCTATCTACTCTACTCAGCCGCCGTTTATAGAAGGATATATGCAGTCCCATCACTTCTGATAGGACCCGGAGAAGGAGAAGAGCAGAAACAACTAGAGAAACAAAGAGCAAGGCCTTAGTGACAGAGCTTGCTATCTCTAGGATACAGAACCTAATATTGAGCGGCTGATAAAGGGAGGGGGATGGCTTTTTTTCTGAACTCATTACTTGCTTAGAAGTCAACACTCAAGAGGACAGCTTTGCTTACTATTTTAACAACAGTACACTTCTGTAATAGTGCTTATAGCGGTGACCTTTTTTTTTCAGTACAAAGTACGTATATCAGTCAATCAGAAGGTGGAAGAAACTGTGCCGGTGTCCCGCCGCAAGTTGTTTCTTATATACTGCTAACTCAGTTCAACTATCTGCCCGACCTCGCGACTCACGGTTCTTTGCTAACTGATGAGTCTATAAACTTTTAGATACCGGCAAATTATATTGTATATATGGCTTCAGTTCTTGCATAGAGTACCTGGTATAGAAAGTAGTTAGCTATATGTCAATGGTGATCACAGTTTTGAATTGTAAATTATCTTGGCTTTACGGTCCGTGATTCCAATCTTTGTAGAGTAGTTCTAGACTTTCGAGTCTCAAGGATATGCTGAATAATCACAGCTAGCAATAAACCTATTGTCTAGCAAAAATTATGTAACCTTTATAATTGCTTGAATGCCTAAGGCTGATTTCGAATTTTTGATGTGTATCTCTGGACACAGGCATGAGTAGGATCTAATGTGAATGTTTGGGTTGATTAGAGTCAGACAAACAGATGAAATGCACCATGATGAAGTTTGGGATCGAATCACATTCGGCCACAAATTATGATCATAGCTGTTCGTCAATATGTTAACCCTTATTCTTTGTGATAGCACTAATATGTATCAATTGGCGATGAACCCTATCACTGGGGTCAGTAAAATAAGCCACTGACTACTATTAGAAAAGGACACTCTAGACACTTTGAATTTACTTGAAAACATAAATCCTTCGGAGTATTTACTATCATTAGTTGAATATACATATTAGTTGACTTAAATCGTTTGTTATCATAAGCATCCACTGAGTAAGTGAATCACTGCTACTCTCTACTTTAACAATATGTGTTGGCTGCTTAGTTGGGTTAGTGTTCATACAAAGAGCGATACTGTGGTTGTACTACTTCCATGTCGTATAAACTAAACATAAGGGTCTACAAGTTGTAGATATGGACCAGTGGAGTTTCTTAAAATCCTAATAGGAACTGCGTTCCTTCTCGTACAGTTACAGTGTTGCGATACGTTTGACGTCGTTTGGCTACGAGGAAACGAAAGCTTGGTGACGCCACACTGCTGCGCCACTTGCTCTTTTTTAGGCTGCCTTCTGACAGCTGTTAGCACACAGCTGCCAGCTGAACTGCGCTGGCCGCCTGAATGAAGCTTCCTAGGTGAAGGTCCCCCTACGGAGCGCTGCGGCATCCCAATTGGACTCCTAAAACTGGCTTTGGCTTTGGCTTGGCTTGAGTGGATATTTTACTATGTAGTTGCTATAGCGGAAATACGTTTTTGTATCAGCATCGCATCTATCGAAGAAACAGCAGCGGCTAAAAAAGCAGCCCCGTGTTCGATCAAGTTCCGCATGCTAAATTATCTTCCTTCCCTTTTCGACCGCATTGCAACAAGTATTGGCCACCAACTAATCCGCATCTCGGACGCTACATCTCTATCTCTCGCCTTCCATCTCAGATCTTCCATATTCCATCTATCATTCGTCGTCTGCAGCTGCGCAGCCCCGAGTTGCCGCGCCTTCTATCATCCATCGAGTCGAGTGCTGGCCACGGTCTGTTTCCATCCCACCGGTTCCGCCGTGCACCGCTGCCACCATACTAGCACGACGTCTGTTCTCCCGCAAGACGATCAATCGCCCACTGGCCGCTATTTGCCAAAGTAACGCATCAACTACTGCTTGTCTGCTTGTCTGCTTAGTTGTCTACTTGTTGAGCTCATATTGTCGAAGCTTGCTCGACTGTTCTTTGTCACCTGCCATCCGACGAAACACGCAACTTGCGTGAGCCCCTCCTTTCACTGCCCACCGAGACTGCACGAAAGCTGTCTTCCTCGATCGAATACTCGTTGATTTATCGGTCCCCTCATCTCTCAACATTCGCTTTTGTCTCAACATACACACTCGGCAACAAAAACCTCACTCGTTTCATTTTTTATAACACGGCCAAGCTATGGTGAGTCTGCTCGGCGCAATTCTCATCTACACTTGACATAGAATCTTACGTAACTAATAACTGCCTTTTTCTTCCTCTAGGGTATTTCCAAACGGCCTAAGGACAAGTCCGCACGCAGTGGCGGCCGCAGCGGCGCCCCGGGCGACAAGTCAGCCCGGCCCAAGAAGGCCACCTTTGAAACTACTAAGAAAAAGGAGATTGGTGTAACTGATCTGACCCTCCTCAGCAAAGTTAGCAACGAAGCTATCAACGAAAACCTCAAGAAGCGTTTTGAGGGTCGCGAAATCTACACATACATTGGACATGTGTTAGTCTCCGTCAATCCCTTTCGGGATCTGGGAATTTACACCGACCAGGTCTTAGAGAGCTATATGGGAAAGAACCGTCTTGAAATGCCACCGCACGTGTTCGCCATAGCTGAGTCATCTTACTACAACATGAAGGCGTATAAGGACAATCAGTGTGTGATCATTTCTGGTGAGTCAGGTGCCGGAAAGACCGAGGCTGCCAAGCGCATTATGCAGTATATTGCCAATGTTTCCGGTGGTTCGGGCGGTGACATTCAGCAGATCAAGGACATGGTATTAGCAACAAATCCACTGCTGGAGTCGTTCGGTAACGCCAAGACTCTACGTAATAACAACTCATCGCGCTTCGGTAAATATTTGCAGATTCACTTTAACCCGCAAGGCGAACCTATAGGTGCCGACATCACAAACTATCTATTAGAAAAGTCACGAGTTGTTGGACAAATCACCAACGAGCGTAACTTCCATATCTTTTACCAGTTTACTAAGGGCGCCTCTGAAACATACCGTTCCACATTCGGCATCCAGAAGCCCGAGACCTATGTATACACCAGCCGCTCCAACTGCTACGACGTTGACGGGATTGACGATCTTGCTGAGTACCGCGATACTCTTAATGCAATGAACATTATTGGCTTATCGCAACCCGAACAAGACCAGATCTTCCGCATGCTTTCTGCTATCCTGTGGATTGGTAATATTCAGTTCCGCGAAGACGATAGTGGCTGGGCTGAGGTAATGGATAGCTCCGTTGTTGATTTTGTCGCTTATCTTCTTGAGTGCTCTGCCGACCAAGTGATCAAGGCCATCACTATTCGCATTTTAACTCCACGCAACGGTGAAGTTATTGAGTCTCCGGCAAATCCGACACAAGCTGGATCTACACGGGATGCACTAGCAAAGGCCATCTACAGCAACTTGTTCGACTGGATCGTCGAACGTATCAACCTGTCACTGAAGGCGCGACAGGAAACCACCAACAGCATCGGTATTCTAGACATCTACGGCTTCGAGATTTTCGAAAAGAACAGTTTTGAACAGCTGTGTATCAACTATGTCAACGAGAAGCTGCAGCAGATCTTTATTCAGCTGACTCTCAAAGCCGAACAGGACGAGTACGCGCGCGAACAGATTCAGTGGACCCCCATCAAATACTTTGATAACAAGGTCGTGTGTGACCTGATCGAACAGGTGCGCCCAGTTGGTATATTTTCAGCCATGAAGGATGCCACCAAAACTGCCCACGCTGATCCAGCTGCTTGCGACCGCACGTTTATGCAGAGCATCAACGGAATGTCACACCCCCACTTGACACCACGCCAGGGCAACTTTATCATTAAGCATTATGCTGGTGATGTGAGCTATAGTGTCGAAGGCATCACTGACAAAAACAAGGATCAGCTGCTCAAAGGCCTTCTCAACCTTTTCCAGGCTAGTGGCAATCAGTTTGTGCATACTCTTTTCCCCCACCAGGTCGACCAGGACAACCGTCGCCAGCCGCCTTCGGGTGGTGATCGTATCAAAACGAGTGCCAATGCGCTAGTTGACACCCTAATGAAGTGCCAGCCTTCGTACATACGTACCATAAAGCCAAATGAGAACAAATCACCTACTGAGTATAACCAACCTAACGTGCTGCATCAAGTCAAGTACTTAGGTCTACAGGAGAACGTTCGCATTCGTCGTGCAGGTTTTGCGTACCGTCAAACCTTTGAAAAATTTGTTGAGCGTTTCTTCCTGCTATCACCTGCGACGTCATACGCTGGTGAATACACCTGGTCTGGGTCATATGAGGATGCTACTAGACAGATTCTTAAGGACACGAGTATCCCTAAAGAAGAATGGCAGTTGGGCACCACCAAGGCTTTTGTCAAGTCACCGGAGACACTATTCGCTCTTGAAACAATGCGTGACCGTTACTGGCATAATATGGCTACTCGTATTCAGCGCATGTGGCGTGGTTATCTGGCGTACCGTGCTGAAGCTGCGACACGCATCCAGCGCGTGTGGCGCAAGAAGCGTACTGGTGCCGAGTTTATGCAGCTGCGCGATCAGGGTCATAAGCTGCTAGGTGGCCGCAAAGAACGCCGACGCATGAGTCTGCTAGGTTCGCGTCGTTTCCTGGGTGACTATCTCGGTTTCAATAACTCCAAGGGCCCCGGTGCGCACATGCGCAAAGCCGTAGGCATATCTGATAGCGAGAAGGCTGTGTTCTCGTGCCGCGGCGAGATTCTTGAGCACAAGTTTGGTCGTTCCAGTAAAGCTAGTCCACGTACGATTGTGGTTACTAACAGCAAGTTCTACATCATCGCGCAAATGTTAGTGAACAACCAGCCTCAGATTATCATCGAACGCCAAATACCTTTAGTATCCATCAAGTTCGTTGGTGCCTCAACTTGCCGTGATGACTGGTTTTCACTTGGTGTTGGTTCCCAACAAGAGGCTGATCCAATGCTCAATTGTGTACTCAAGACAGAGATGTTTACTCAGATGCAGCGCGCCATGTCCGGCAGCTTCAGTTTGAAGATCGCCGAAAGCATCGAGTATGCTAAGAAACCTGGCAAGATGCAGGCTGTCAAGGTACTCAAGGACTCGCAGATGAATGATGACTACTACAAGAGCGGTGCCATCCACACGAAGCCTGGTGAGCCAGCCACTTCAGTGTCGCGGCCTACGCCGAAGGGAAAGCCCGTTCCGCCCCGGCCAATTACGCGCGGAAAGCTCATCAGACCCGGCGGCCCTAGCGGCCGTCCGTCACGTCTGACCGGTAACCGCAACACGCAGCCTCGCGGTGGCTTCTCAGCTGGACAGTCAAGCGTACTTCAAGCCGTTCCGGCAGCAACCTCTAACCCTGTAGCTGCGGCTATCAGCGGTGCGTTGCCTATTCAGCAGAAAAGACCTGTGTCTGCTGTGGCCGCCGCTGCCGCCCCTACACCTGTGGCTGCAGTGCGTCAACCCCCTCCTCCCCCACCAGCACCGGTGGCCAAGTCCAAGATCATGGCCAAGGTTCTGTATGATTTCAGCAGCGAGAAGGAGAACGAGCTGAATGTCCGGGCTGGCGAGCTGATCGAGATCGTTCAGAAGGAAAACAACGGTATGTCTTTTATTCTCATCTTTGTAATGACAGTGCCCTGCTGTATAGTAGAACACATATACTAACAACATCGTAAAGGCTGGTGGCTTGGCAAGAACTCTAATCATCAGGCCTGGGTCCCCTCAGCGTATGTCGAGGAACAAGCGCCCGCACCGCCCAAGCCTAATGGCCGCAAACCACCTCCGGCCCCTCCAACCAAGCGTCCTGGCACTACGGCTCGAGCAAACGGAGTAGCAACAACTACTTCTGGCAGTGCTGCGCCGGCCAATATTGGTGGTTTGGCCAATGCGTTATTGGCACGCAAGAATGCTATGCAGAACAAGCAGGACGATGACGACGATGATTGGTAAATCTAGATAAACTTGGAGGGAAACAAAAAGAATGAGCGATTAAAAAAACAACTAGTCAGGGGAAATGGAAGGCCCGTTTTTTGATCTCGTCTCATGTTTATATTCTCATATTTTCTATATTTCTCACCCATTTCTTTTTTTTTTCCTTTCTGTCTTCATATATTCCCCCCCCCCCTTTTTTTTTTATTCTCCATCGTCTCCATAGCCTCCATTCAGATATCTTGTTTGCTTCAAGTTAGTCTATATTTTCTGTCCAAGTTAAGGGCTCACTCAGGTTTTAGTACATCATCGAGTTGCTTCGGTTGGGAATATCTTTCTTTTTCTTTAGTCTAAATTGTTGGGGTTTTCTTTCTATTTTACTTATTACAACATAAGGCCGTGATATCACAACTACATACGAATCCCCTTTTGTTGGCTTTTTTATATATACAACATTCATTGTATCTTCCTTTTTAGGAGATTTTGAAAAAGAGATGCACACTATGGTTTTCGTGTTTGTCTTGATTTTATTTTATATCGTGATTCATGATTCATTCTCTTGCACTTGAAGCTTCCGACGGCGGATTAACTCTCCAAGTGGGATGTCATCTTCACTATCCTCCTCCACGCCATAGTCACCCAAGGTATCACCCTCATCATTGCGCCATTTCGGTGGTGGGCCGCTGAACAATTCAAAGTCAGAATCAGAGTCCCGTCTGAGAGCGCGGGCCTGACGCATAGTCTCTGCATTTTGTCCACTTAAAGCACTTCCGATATTGTTGTTGTCGTCGTAGTCATCGGTTGACGCAGAATCGTAGTGTGCAAGCAAATCGTTCTCGTCGTTGATTTCGCCTAGGCTTCGACTCGAGTTCGGCCCGGCTGGCTGTGCCCAGCGCCGGCGATCAGCCATCTGGCGCTTGCGAAATTCAGCTTGTTGGTCTTCGAGAGTGCTAAGGCGCAGCAACGCCGAGTCTTGGTCGGTCACTTCGGTGTTTCCACCCTTGGGCTTGAGGTCTTGGGCGGGCCATCGCCCGCCATTTGCTCG
This sequence comes from Endoconidiophora laricicola, assembly GCA_001640655.1. Lineage (NCBI taxonomy): Eukaryota > Fungi > Ascomycota > Sordariomycetes > Microascales > Ceratocystidaceae > Endoconidiophora > Endoconidiophora laricicola. The sequence continues at coordinate 96,242 of LXGT01000041.1, forward strand.
CTTGGCTGGGTCTGGCGGGGGCCACATGCCAGCACGCTGGTTGAAGCCGTTTTCAGGATATTCCCATCCGAGACCCTCGCCTCGTTTACCTAACTGCGGCGTGAACGTCAAAGGGAAAAGCCATACTGCTGGATTGTAGGAACTCATGCCCTCGGCGAGGTTGGTGAAGAAGTCGATATCGTAAGGGAATTCGACGTGCTGTAGACGCACCTTGTCGCCGTCATCGGTGGGCCACCAGGTCGGACCCTTGGCTAATACTGCGGCATGGCGATCTCGTTGCCAGCCCTCGATCATAGTCTCATTCAATAGCCAGCCGCGAGCCGTTGTGGCGAATATGATTAACAGTGCAATACATGTGACGAAATTAGTCACGGCTACTGAAGCGAGTACACACAATGTGGCCATTGATGGGCCGAAGTAAGCTGGCTGATCACGTAGCGCCCACACAGTGAGCAGGCGGAACCAGACAAGGCGGAAGAGCGCGCAGAGGCCAATATTTGCTGCTATTAGAAAGCGTATAAAGTGCGGATAGGTGCGCAGAGAAATACAATTAGCCGTCCATGGACAGTGATGGTCCATGCGGGGGATACACCGCGCGCAGAGCTTGCAATGGTGGGCACGGGGCGGCTTCGGGGCGTTGCATTTGCGACACCAGCGGGTTCCCGGTGGGCGCGGGAAAGCAGACCAGTCGGGGTCTTTATCGCCGGCCAGCTCAGACGGACTGAGACCGAAGTCGTAGCGGCCCGGGTCAGTGCGTACGGCCTTGTAATATGTGAAGAGAATCAGCACAGCTAGTGAGTTGATGTACTTGGTTTGTCGCGGGGTCATGGGCCCAGGAGCGAGGTAGGTGTCGGATGTTGGATCTTGTTGCAGTGAAAACAGCCATTGTGGTACGATAGTCAGGAAAAGAATAAGGATGGTGACGAAGGGCGGGATGATGCGTTGGATGCCCGGAGCATCGAGAAGGCCAGCCATAGTGGACGGGATGGACTGTAATTAGAGTTGGCCCGATAGTTTGGCTCGGGAGCGACGGAAGGTTATCGAGAAGTATGGGATGGCCAAAAGAAAGACTAGTAATGCAAACAAGACTCCAAGGGATAGCGGAAACAGCACGCACAGCTTCTCTTATGAAGCAGCGGTTGTTTGCTAGTAACAAGCGGCTGGCAAAGCGAGTCGTTTTGATGCAACACGAACTGTGCGATGGCCCTGTTTGAAACTGACTGTGAAATTTGGAGCTGATGACGTTTTAGAGGGCCTTTAGTGGCAGCCCTGTCTATCTACAGAACGTTTCTCAGCCTCGCTATTCCTGCCTCTAGGGGGTGTTTGCTTAGTGAGTTTATAAGCTATGATGTTAGGATGCCACTATAAACGGTTTCTTTACAGTTAATCTTTCTTAGCCGTTGGGTGAGGACTGTTATATTGTAGGGTAGGCCATGATGAGGTTCACTCTGGGATCACTACAAAACGCACTTCGGTGAACTCTTCAATAGGTGGTAGTACTGAGATGCTTTGATTTTGCTGTTCTATCGAACAATCCTCGAAAACTTCTAGTCAGACAAACGGGATTAGCCAGGACCGGGTGTCTTTCCCTTCTATATGAACCGTAGATCACAAGCTGGCTGGCATGGAGCTGCCTTCCTTTGCTTCTTCCATACGTCGCATAATGAGTGTCAACGAGAATCAACCAAAGGTTCAGTACGTTAGAATTTCTAGGATATGCATTCATTCTCTCAGGTAGCGTGCCTGTCGTTCGCTGTAGTGAATGATTGACTGATCCGTCTGGGGCTTGGAATTTGTTTCCTTTCCCCTTTAAATTTTAACTTGCTGGCTCTGTCTGAGAGATGTAATCGTGAAGATCGTTCGTTATCCTGTGTCGTAGGCATACTGCGCTTATAAGACCGCCTATTATTAGTTTGATGGCACTGTACCACCATTTGCAGTGACCTGTGCTAAGACTGCGCCTTCTATCCCGAGATTTCCAGCAACCATAAGATGTCGAAATCATCAGCCTTGCTAGCGTTCAATATCCTCACCGTTTTCTAAATTTGGCCTTCCATCGTCGCCCTTATTGTTAATATTCTCATTATTGTCATCATGCCGAGCTTCTGCGATTTTTAAGCGTAACAGTTCCTTTTAACCCTTTCTGGCTTGGATCTGCGCCACACGGCTTGCTAGCTTGCCGTGTAAGCTTAACAACAGTATAGCTTCTTTCTTCTTCTTTTCTTCTCATCATCGCCTCTCTTGCTCTGCAGTCTAGTGCCTCCCCATTTGTACAGACGAGCATATCGTATTACATTACATTCCCGCCACCCTAACTATCCCTACGTGGTCCTCTGCCCGCTATGCCTGGGTTTGGCACCCGCGTAGCCTTTTTGTTGCTATGGTTCGTCACTACAACTCATATTTCCATATGCAGTCTGCCTGTAACCATAAACTAACCCCATCACTACAATTGTAGCGGCCTGTCATCATATCTCTGGTCGTCACAAACCTTGGCCCGATATGCCGTTATTGGTGAGTGCGCCCCGACCTTACGTCCTATTCCCTTGTGTTGGTGCTAATATTTTGATAGACGATCCCGAAACTACATGTTTACTTGCCGTGCTGCTGGCAGCTGGCATTATACGTCTGACAAGCTTATACATTGACCGCCTTCCCGGTTCACGAGGACGTTTCCGTATGTCAGATATCGTCGACCTATCTCATCCACAGTAACACAAACTAATCTATATTTAGACGAATATTCCGCTATTAAAAGTGATGCTGCAACGTCATTACCAGCTGGCCTTCCACGAAGACCAATATCATGGATGCATCACTTACTATATGTGGTTTTGATTTTGCGAGTAGCAGCGTTCCATTCCATCACCAGCAAGCAGCAATGCGCTTCTCCAGGATTTGAGAGTCTCTTCTGTCTACTAGTTGCCATCTACAACTTTACATATAACAGAATAATCACTGCGAAAGTTGAAGATGGTCCGCCTGATCCATGGGCTACCATCTGGGACGATTTCACTGAGTATCTGCAAAACGCTGGTCTCACAAGCTTCATCATGGTGTCGACTATCACCGTTGGATCATACTTGTCACTACGCCATAGCACCCGTAGCACTTATTTTTGCTCCCCTCTCCTTGATAGCTCGTCTTATGCAGGATTCCTTGAGGTCTACGGCATGATTCTAGATGTTGCCTGTACCATCCTCTTGTGGAGAATAATGTGGTGGGCAAACACGGCAAAGACTCGCTTCCGTATGCTCTCGGATGCCCTCTTCATTACTGCCTTGGGTCTTGCAATCATGCTTCTTCCCTCAAAGTACTCATCAACGGCCTCTCCATATATCATCTCCTCTAGAATGGTTTTGCATGATGGCTTTGTACTCGCCATTTGGCTAGTCTCGTTCTGCCATATCATTTGTGAAATTTCACTCATGACGGGCCCTACTATTGTCATTGCTTCCATTGCTTTAACAGCTGGTTTCTATAATATGTTCAGGCTTGGCACATGGCTACAAATTTCTCGCTGGTCTAGCGTCGGACCTTGCGTGCTCATTCTAATTGCCCTTTACATTCACGCTGCCTCGCTCGATTACTCTGTATTGGCCATTCGTAGTCGCTTCGTCGTGTATCTCTTTTTGACCGCTTCTCTCATCTCTTGCGTTGTATTTTCATTCTTTGGCACTACCCCATTCACAATGCATCCTATCAAGAGACTAGTCTATGATCGCCGAGTTGAGAACGATCGTTGGATGACACGTGCGTACGAGAGTAGGTCTCTTCGAGTTGCTGTCAACGAATACAAGTCTCGCTACAAGAGAGCCCCACCTCCTGGTTTCGACGCTTGGTATTCTCATGCTATTGACCGGAACTCCCTAGTGGTCGATACTTTTGATCAAGTTGACTCCGATCTTGCTCCATTCTGGCACATATCACCTGCAGAACTGCGTAAGAGAACTCAGGAGTTAGACGGCGATCCAGATGTCGCTATGATCACTATAAAAGATGGTGGCGTGGGTGCTAAAATGCTTGAGGGTATTAATGTCCCTGAACTAGATGAACTGATCTCGATTGTTGCAGAGTTTGCTGCCTCATTGCCATCACTTACTTTCGCTGTCAACTTAGTTGATCATCCCCGAATCCTTCCCGTTGGAATCGAAAGAATTTCATCTCAGGGCCTTTTGTTTACGAGAGCTAGTGTAGAGACAGTTGCTTTCAACCCTGAAACCTCAGCTGAGGAGGACAAGGAGGGTGGCAATAGTAACGATGGCTTGAAACCCGCTGAGGACAAGCAATCAAATGTCAAACGTGACATTTTCCATGTACCTTACACTTGGCAGCAAACTGAGGCAGCATACTTCAGACGTATGCATGCTGAATCATGCCCCGTTAATTCGCCAGCCGCCAAAGACCCTAAGTACAATCTTGCGGAACATTGCCGGTCTTGTGAAGCCTCCCACAGCCAGAAATGGGGCCAATTCTTAAGCAACTGGCCCAAAGCATTGGATACCTGCCAGCAACCGGATTTGCTTCATCTACACTCTTTCTTTGCTTACCCTCCAACATCTCATCGCGTTTATCCTCGTCTTATGCCCCTGTTCGGAAAGAGCAAGACCGGACCGTTCGGCGACATTTTGATTCCCTTCGATGAGAAGATACCAGAAAACTTTGATTCGGAACGGACCTTTGATGGCCGAAAGTCTTGGTTATTCTGGCGTGGCTTCTTTACTGAGTCGTCTGTTGAACAAACAAGCTTCAGTTCTCCTCTTGGCAACGAAGCTAGAGTTCACGAACAAGCTTTCCGTGGAGATCTCCAGAACCGCATGGTGCATATGGTCAACAATGCGTCTTCTAGTGATCAAGTCACTATGGTTCTCCCCGACAAATATAATAATGACAAATTTGGATATGACACACTTCCCGTTGGTCTTATCAATAATGCTCTACCCTTTGATATTGGCTACCAAGAGGCTCCGCCTCTGTGCAACAATCCAGAAACAAGCTGTCAGCGCGCCCAGGCGGAATTTAGCACTAAGCCCGCTTCATTTCCGCTTGATAATCGCTATGTCATGTTGCCTGACAACCCTATGGGCCCTGCCCGTGACACCCTACGTACAATAAAGTCTGAAAGCGTTCCGTTCATCAGCACCATCTTCCGCCAGTGGTGGGCTGAACGTATCCACCCTTGGGTGCACTTCGTACCTGTCGATCCACGTCTGCAGGCGTTACACAGCACACTAGCGTACTTCACTGGCATTGCTATTCCACCCCCGGAGCATTACCAGAGTGAAACGGCGGTAGTCGACGACAAGACGACATATAAGGGCCGGCAAGTCCATATGGATCGCGCCGATGACGACGCCAAGTGGATTGCGACACAGGGAAAGGCATGGGCCAAGAAGGCACTACGGAGAGAGGATGCGGGCGTGTATCTATTTCGGTTGCTGCTAGAATGGGGCCGACTGACTAGCGACGATAGAGATACCCAGGGCTTCACGCTTCAAGACAAAGCGAAAAACGCCCCAAGTGTAAGCTAGGCCTATACTTGACTGAAGGTGATTGCTTCGAAGACGTTGTATATCAGGACGTCATCGCTGGGTTTTATTTCTAGTGCTACATCATTTGGTTCATTCATTGCCTTAATAACTTCATTAAATCACAGCTAGTACAAACTTGTATACCTAGAGATCTTGATTTCAGTCATCAATCTATTTTATATATTAATTCTTGTATATAGACACTTTCACACCTATATTGATTGACCATATAAACATTCAAATATATACCACATAGATCATACCACAGCTTACTCACCGCTACACCTTGATGAAATAGGCGGAAGCTCAAGCCTTACCAACTTCACATTGGCTGCCCTATCTTGCCTATAACACTATATGCATATATGCAAGGCTCCACTGAGAAAGTTCTTCAACAGTCATGTGGACATGGACATTGCGTATTTTGTTTCATATTTTCATTTTCCGCCAAACATAGGCCAGCTTCTTGATTGGTCAAGATTTCTTTCTTGCTGTTGCGTCTTAGCCTTTACTTTGTCCGTAGAGTCCACGTCATAGTCATCAACGAAGCCGAGGAAGGCATAAGCGGTAGCAGGGCCAACATAATATCAGCCAAAACCCTATGTTGAGTGGTGATATTCCCATTAAGCCCAGAATCTGCGGGCCGTGTGATTCAGTGTGATGAGTTGAGTTCTTGACCAATGAATGGACAATTTGGCTGGCGGTTCTGGGGGTTGGGCTGGGTGCCTGAGGACTTTCAAAAGCGTCGTATATAGTGGTAGACGGAGATCTGTCCTGATGCCACCACCACGCTGACTTGGCTAGGATGAATAGCGAGATAGCGATTATGGCAAATATGGTATATTATCACCAAGTTGGGCTTATTATGCCCGATACCGTAGTTTATGGCGACAGCAGCTACTAAGAAACAAACAGCCTTAAACTGATATCAATCCGTAGTTATCATTACTGCTATTTGATATGTTATAATCTTCGCAAGTCCGTTTCTCTTCCCCTCTCCCCCTTTTTCTTTTTCCCTCAGTCACAGTCCCATCTCGCCAGTCAGATATGTTTCTCACTTACGTAGACATTGTTATGATGTGATGGACTTTGCGCCGTCACAGCCCACGGGCTTCTGTTTCCGTTTGATGATGGGCTGACTGATACTGCTCACATGTCATTTGTATCTACATCTGCTCTATATAAATACCCTTTCGGGAAATCCAAGGCTTACGAAATGCAAGTCCCACGCTTGCAGATTTTTCTCTCTCGGTATCTCTTTCTTTCCAGAGTAAGCAGCCTTCCGGGCGATTTCAACATAAGACAATTATACATCATACATAAAGGCTATATTTTTCTACCTATCAGAGTAGCTGTTCAATCCTTGACTAATAGAGTTTCATTATGTAGTGCAGCCGCTTTCTTTATATATTTTTTTGTGCTGCGATCGCTCTGATAGGTGAGATTATGCCTAGTATGCACGCCCGGACCAAGCCTCTGCGCTTTTTAAAAGTTTACGTAGAAGAAGTACGCAATGCAATTGTTTATTGGTTCTCTCATGTTTATTCTACAGTAGAGTATTCTTCATACTTCTAGACCGCTGCTACCCAACCATTATAACATTTGGTCTCGGGGTTTGATAGGCAAATATACAAGGTCGTCGTCGCTGTTGCTGATTCAGTATATTTGTGCCCATGCATAGAAGTGAAGCAGTCTAGAGTCTTGTGTTTCTCTAATAGTGCGACTCGGGCAGCTGTAGTAACAGGATCGGGTCAGAGAAAAATAGGCATCGTGTGTCGATCGCTGTTTCGTGTATGCTTGTCTGTGATACTGTGACAATATCACGGGCACTATTGGCAACATTAGAGACTATAAGTCCCTCCATCTATACACGCATTCTGCATGCCAACGTATGTACATATATACGTATATGATGCATACGAAGCGCGCTTTGCGTTCTAAGACCTGGCTGCTGCATACCATCGACTTATCAGGGATCTCTGTATAGAGCCCACCCCAAACAAGGTGTATGGCCAGTATGCCATCAACATGTTTTTTGATGAGTTGTCAAGTTCCACTCCTCTTGTTACTTCTTATGGCCTTCTTTCTTTTTTCTTTATCTTCACTTTACATGCATATATAGAACCGATAAATGTCTCTGGCAGCCTTGAACTAGGATGATTTTTTTGTCTATTATAGATTGCAGATAGCCGCTATCACTTTTTTTTTTGTTCAGGGCCGGTCCGGAAGCCTCACATAACACGCACATTCACTGCAGCGGAAGGAAAGTGTGTGTGTTTAATATGGTAACGAAAAGATAAGACCGCAAGAAAGAGGACCTTGCATATGTATTCTTTCAGAATCCCAATCCAGGAGCATCCCCCACCCTCCATCACGCCCAATATGCAGGTTGAAAGAAGCAGTCATTGTGACTGGTGAAGCATCAGCAAGGAGATGCAAGCGTATGTCATAGAAGATTCCCACGCCCCTTCCATGGATTCAATTTCGGAGCTAGCACACATTTACATGAAGATGTGAAAATATGGGTTACTAATAGCTCCTTCATATACTAAGGCAAGCAGATAGGAAGTCAAATAGTCGCAAGCATGCATTTTTCACCGTCTAGCACCAGAAGAGTAGATCCACCGGGGCGCCCAAAGACGCCCCTCTGAGCTTGGTATTTGAGTTTGTGGTTCTTTTTTCATACATGATAACGCTGTAATGCGTCATACTTGACGGCCGCTAGCGTCTTCAATCATGACACTTTGCTGATCGAGATTCTCAGGCTGAGGCCGTCGCTCTTAGACTAAACCCTTCCTCGCCCCCCCCCCCCTGTCTCCATCTTAAACATTATTCGCATGGAAATTCCCTTTTCTAGAAGAAGAAAGAGTAAGAGAGCGTCGGAGCAATAAATAGCAAGTAATTGAGTAGAACACACACGCAATCAAAATCATGCTGTCCTGTACTAACCTACACAAACCCCCGCGGCGCTCTAAGGGACGAAGAAGGGCTTGACACATGAACAGTGTGACACAAAGATATGCACTAGCGGTTGTGTACCACCTGCGCGCGTTTTGGCCCACCACGATACTGTACAAACTAGCATTCTACCGTGAAGATTAAAGTGTATTGTACTACAGGGAGATTCACGGGGGAAATGCAGAGACGGGGATCAGGTCAGTAGCCACTTGTAGCTTGTTCGTCAGGTGGCCTAGAAATGATACTGATGCGCGAGGTATGCGGGCAATGGGAAACCGGTAGGGTTACAGACAGATTAAAGGGTTGATATTAAGAGTGCATCAAGTAGGGTACGAAAATTAAAAGGGCTCTGTCCCCTTAGCGGCACAGAAATACTAGGGACCCGTAGCCAAACAACCGGCCCTTTCCCTCTTTTTGTTGTCCTAGCTGTGCCTTGGCATTTCATATTTCCTTTGGCCAATATACACTTACTGACTGACATTTGAGGTTAAGCGCATCAAGCCAAGACATTGTATCGCAGTCGACCTGCAAAAGTACTCAAAAAGACCTATATTGCTTCGTCCTTGGCTTTGATTAGACAGCAAAAGAAACAAAATAGTGAAGAGGACACTCAAACTGATGGGACATAGATAAATCACCTATAGCACTATTATCGTGAGGGGTATGCACGGTGCATGGGAAAGGGGAGTCTCTCGGCGTAACTTACAATGCATTGTCAAGTAGTAGTACTACTAGCAATATCAGTAGCAGCAACAGGGAGAAAGATAGCCAATCGTCGTCCTCCTCGGTGTCTATTGAGGGCTACCTGAAGTAATGATACGGTTCTGATAACGCGTTCCGGAACAATATAAAGAAGCCAATGAATATACTAGTCAATGTGAAACTGCTAGCCAGACGAGCCTGGAATGCTTGGGTCGGTCTACTAGGCTCCGAATTTTCCTGGCAAGATTTCCCCTCAGTCCTCAATGGGACTCTGCGATAGTACTGTAGCACTACAGTAACAATACTCTGCAATGCGACCTCTACTCATATCGTAGCAGCAGCAGGTACTCTAGTTCCGTATAGTGTAGCAATGCAACTCTACATAGCTTAGTAGAGCATATGCTGCTTTCGCGGAAAGATGGTGGCTAATACATATATCACAACTACGACTATCTCTCAATATCACGCACGGAATACTACAGTACCCGTATACTACGTAGAATCAGAGAGGAGTACAAGAAAGATCTTAAAAAACATTAACACCGAATAGGCTAGAAACCAAGATAATTGCTGTCTAGGGGACGCAGGTAGGAAGACGAGTAGAAGGGCTATAAGAAGGTAAGACAGTTAGTTAGCCTACGGCTTCTTCAACTAGTCCTCGATGGCGATGTGAATCACTGTCACATTTGCACGGTACTAATACATACCAATACATACTAATAGCTTCTCTAAGATAAGTAGTAGTAACATAAATTTTACCTCTTAATATTTCATTAGAGGATGACGGGAAAAAGCCACTAAAAGAAAAAGCTACTGGAAGAAAAAATCACTGGAAGAACGCTCTCTACTTGAAGCCCCGATATTACCGTAACGCCCGTCACATATAGTGACTGCAAATGGCTATGTAGTTAGTTGTATGTACGCTAGTCTAGAGAGTTGTCTAGCTGATCGATGAAAATATGTAGCGCTAATAGCCTTGTAGATGACTCCTTAGCCATCTCTCCCTTCCCGTTCTTTTCCTCTTGTTCTTCTAGTTTTTGCTCAACAGCAGACGGCCTTGAGATATTGCCTGTCAGGATCCTTCCGCACATGTAAGCGAATCAACAACACTAATTGTCTACATACTGTAGATTCCGCTTATGTTATATTCTTGTTTTGGTTAGCCTACTTCATTGGGATCATCTAGCCCCCAAACGCCCCAAGCAAGGCATCTTGCTCTGGCGAGTTCAGCCGAATCTAGTAGCAGCACGGTGGGATCGTTGCCAATTGTATACCCCAGAACAGGATAATTACAGATATTTGTCTCTGCCTAGAAAATCTAGCTCGCTACTTACTGATACTTTGAGCAGGATCGAAGTAGCTGTGCCTTTGGCACCACTTTATTTTTCACTTAGCGCGGACGATTGTATGCTCTATATATCAGCTATAAGGCAAAGTGGACGAGGAACGGAGAGGACAACATATCAAACTCCTAGTCTCAATATGTGAAGCATCCACTGCACATAGAAACACACATTGTATCTAGCTTCTTTGGTTTTTATTTCCTGGGGCCTTGCAGCATCTGTGCTTGGCATGCGACATGTGTCTAACGCTAGAACATCATGATATAACCCTTCTAAGGGTTATCGTAGATATATAAGATAGGAAACTATAGCTGCTTGTGGTAGTAGCCAAATGCTACACATGTATTTACCTGTATGTGGAAACTTCATCGATTAAGCAAAAACACAAAAACCTACATAGTAAAAGTAAATTAGTGCCATTGGCTCCGACACTGTAAATTGATCAAGTCTCGCTTCGCCTTGTTTTGCATTCAACCTATTCACCCCGATTATCTATCCCGGTGCGTTAAATACTGCCTTTGATCATCTCTCTCTCTCTCTCTGAAAAACAAAGTATCTTGATGGTTTGATTGGGCTCATGTTGCGTGTTCATTAAGCCTTCATCAGATTGCATGCCTTGCATGTATCTACTAATTGCATCCTCAGATCCCAAAAAAGTCCCTGTCTAGCCTAGAGAGCCCAGAGGAATAGACCAATGTTTTCCACCATACAACTCTACATGCAACAGGGCCTCATTGCGAACTTTTCCATTGATATTGCGAAAATGGTGATAACAACGCCTAGCTCGTATGTATATCCATAAACAATCTTGTTAACGGAAAGGGTGGTAAGGTAATCCTGCTTATTCGATTATACTTGACCAAGATTCTCGTGTCTTTTGGACACAATAACAGGCTTTACATCGACTATTACAATAATACGATATAAAGCAGGCCAAAAAATACAGTTTCTAAGACTAAGACAGCCCTGTTATAGCTAGTATTAGCAAACGCTTACTATCGAGCTAATTTATGAACTCACTCTCCATCGTCGAATCTGGTCAAATACGATTACATTGGCCTTGAGCTCAAAAAGGAAGCCAGATCTCTTGACCTTGCCACCGAGGTTGCCGATTTTAAGGATATCTGCTTAAAGTGGGATAAGTTCGATCCTACTCACAACCACCTTAATATCGCCCATGTTCGCAAGTAAGTAATATCAAGCCACATACATTCTGTGTATCACAATTGTATGTATAAGATCTAACCTTCCCCCTCTTCCTAGTTTTGACTTGTTCCTTGTCAAGCAGGTGGGGAGAGAGGCGGGGTATTTATACTCAGAGCTCTGCAAACTTTCCATTTTATGAGGGGGACACTTGCAATAATTGAAGGTAGGTATGTGAATAAAGAATATATAGGTATCTTAATAGCGTTACTAATGACGTAGCTGACCGCAATGGCGCCGTGATTAGAGACAGTAACCCTAACTTTAAAGAACATCTCCGGTCACGCGTCGTAAAATCTCCGTGATTCGAGTAGACGTTAAATATATACGAATACATATTTATCTTCTTGACTGCCTAATATGGATATCAAACCGCACAAAGGCAGTATACTAATATATAACATCATCATCTTATTCCCGAATACAGAACATCCTGTACCAGTGGCGCCTTGATCATTGTGTGATCCGCTAGAGTACACCCACAGTGCATTTTGACCGCCATGTTTTAATCTAGTGAGATGATCTAGTGCCGCTGGTGCAGGATGTGTTTTTTTCAGGGGCAAGGATAAAATCGAGGGAGGGCTCGGAACATGCGGTATACACCCAGAGGTTGCTGGCGCTGGAATAGTCGCAGTTCTGTATGCCATGGTGAGAACTGTTTGCAGCCGCATTAGACAATAGCCATGCGGCGACTAGAATCAGTCACATCTACCTCTGTTTTGACAATATCAGAGTTGCCCAGCGTAATGCTAAAATCTCATATAAAGCCAGTAAATGTAGCACAGCGTGAAATGAATGAGACACGAACATCATTTCACAGCTGGAGAGACATTGGATATGTCAGATAAGCCCCGAGGTGGGTCTAATATCGAAAGGAATGAAGTTACCACCCAGCTTGCTCAGCTCGTTAGTTGCGATAGTAATAACTTTTTTTGGTAAACTCAGCACCACGTCGCGTGTTTCTATCAACCACTGAAAGGCTCGGCTTTACACTGAATACAAGATCGAGTTTGCGACACAAGGTCTGAAACTATTTGGGTCATTAGTAGCAATGCTTCTATCTTGGTAGCTTGCAGACACATATTCCACAAAGTGACCATGGCTAGAGTGTCATCTAATTTAACTTGTAGACAATTGTTAGCTGAAAGTGAAGTCGAGGTCGCCCAAGATAATCTAGCGGATGGTAACCTTGCCTGGTTGCACTTGTTTATCGTTTTCTTTTTCCTTTCTATTGTCGTTGATTATTGTTTTCATTTCTCTTATCTAAAGATGTCCTGCTTTGGTCTGATTGATGTAGTACTAGCGGTTGATTGTATCACCACAATTCGCAGGCCACATGACTTGTACCGTTGTGCAGTAAATAACACATTTTGTGCTAAGATTAGTCTAGTTTGACAAGCACCCTATAATCATTACTATGTTAGCATTTCATCCACATTTTGAGACTATCGATGAGCTTAAATGATTCAACGAACCAAGAAACAATCCATGACGGGAGGCCACCAATAGATTTACAAACAGCGTTGCTGGCAATGTTTGACGATGTTACGTCCGCAGACGCCCAACCATCGCTTCCAAAGAATGGCGTTTGATCACAGAGTAGCTTAGCAGCCAGTCGGCGAGCAATTCCATGGCCACGATATGGTTCCTAATTGTCAGCTATTTAGAAGAGAACAATAATTTGACTAAGATGATAGCCTACCTCGCAATGTAGGCTAGAGATCGAGCCATCAGATCCCAAGAACGCCCAGGCAACGGGCGTCCCATCATCAAGCTTGACAAAGACGCTAGGCCATTGAAATAGTGTGTGGCTAGCTATTTTGTTAGTTTCGGCGGTTAAATTCGATATGAACTCTGACCTACGCTTCTCTAGGGATATTCGTCCGTGACACAACTAGCTCACAATCACTGATAACCGGCTGCACCCAGTTCATTCCAACAGGTAAGGGCTTTTGCTCAGTCACAGAATTTAGGTTGAACAGCCATTTGTCATAAAAGCCTGTAGTGCGTGGCTCAACCTTAATTTCTGGCCTGCGAGTCAGTATATCACGAACGGCATTGTTCAGGCTCCCAAGAAGATATCCACCCCAACAACTCTCAGTATTCTCAGTAGGCAAAGTAGTAGCTAGTATTTTGAAATGCGTCAAGGCGCTGACTACTGTTTCTTCTTCATACTTTCCATTCTCCGTCAAGCAAGGCACAATGCCATTCAATTCGGCTGATGTCTGAGAAACACGATCTTCCAACGTGGAATACATCAACATCTGTGTTTCTCGGCCAGCTCTGAAGTCGATTATCACGGCCGAGAACGGCAACGAAACGGCAATATCCCCCTTGCCATGGAGCTCTTCGGGGCCAGAAAGGATTAGATAGACCAGCTGCCCCGCGCATGGCCTCTTTTGTGTAAATTGAATGCGTCGTAATATCGGTAACGAATATGGCAAATGCTTGGCGAGAACGCTAGTTACCCACGCCCAGTCAACCGAACTATCATATGACTCAGTGCGAATCTCCATGTTTTAGTGTTTTAAAGGCTAAATATCGAAGATGGTGGAGATGTCTCGTTGATTTTCGCTTGAATTAGGGTTTGTGACTTCGAGTTAAGTCTTCTGTTAGCAATGCCACTTTCAGTGCCCCACGCAGCTATTTTTGATAAATTGAATTTTTTAATAATATTGCGATTCAATGAACGGCATACACCTATCATATTACGGCATTTATGACAGAAAAAGGACTGGTTTTAAAATATAGTCAGAAATATATATATAGTGTAGTCTACAACCTAAACTTCTTTTCTTAAGCCAAAGCGACATCACTAACAACCTGTTGTCCCACAGCCTCCAGCGCCGCCAATAATCCGTCCAGCGTTGTCATCAGCGTCTGTACATTGACAACAACACGGATGAAGCTGCCATATTCGCCTGGCGCATAGTCGATCATATAGCCTCGACGGATCAGCAGCGCTGTCATCTCACGTGTGCGGCGCGTGTTCTCTTCATTAGAACCTGCCAACTTGCCGCCCGGTGCATAGTAGAAGCACACCTGAAGACACGGCGGCGGCTTCTCGGACACCAGCACAAAGTCCGCGTGGCTATCAACTGCAGTTGCTAGCGTCGCAGCAGCTTCAAATGCATGGTTAATCTTAGCCTCAAAACCCGCGCTGCCATAATAAACCCACGCAAGCGCAAGCTTGAAAGCATCACCGCGCCGACCACACTGTAGTGTCAAGTCAGCCAGGTCCCACACATCGGCTGGCTCGTCGCTAGCCACGTCGCTATGGAAGAGGTAGCTGGCGGGCATGGTAGTTGCGTGATGGAAGACGTTGAGGTCAGGTGTTAGCAGAAAACTACATGTCACTGGCACGCCAAGCATCTTATGCGGGTTGACCGTCAATGAGTTGGCGCGGTGGACACCTGCCAGCTTATTCTTGTGCTTGTTGCTGAAAATAGCTGAGCCGCCCCACGACCCGTCAATGTGTAGCCAGATGCCGAACTCTTCGGCAATATCAGCAAGTTCATTGAAGGGGTCATACGAGCCCAAGACAGTAGTACCTGCTGTAGCGTTGATGTAGAGCGGCGTGTAGCCTTCATGTTTTGCCTTGACAATAAGTTCGCGCAAAGAATCGGGATGCATACGGCCTGCAGCATCCACAGGAACGGGCCAAACATTAGCCGAGCCAATGCCACATGTCAGCGCAGCCTTGGCAACAGAGTAGTGGCCATGGGCGCTAGTAAATACAACAAAGCGGTAGGCGCCGTTGCCAGTTGCCTTGACATCTGGAAAGATTGTGTTTCGCGCAATGACTAGAGAAGAAAGATTAGAAGAACTACCACCTTGGCAAGTAACGCCGCCAGCATGCGGGCCCGTAAAACCGAATAACCGGGCGAAAGCTGTAGCTGTGGCTTTCTCAATAACAGTGAGTGCGGGAGACACCTGATATACATGTAACTACACAATATTTGTTAGCATCATCACATTCTGAACGATTCGAGATCAGATGAACTTACATTGGTGTTCAAAATAGACAGTACAAGATCAGCAACGACACCAACAGCGTTGTTGCTCGCATACAACTTGTCTAGGAATCCCTGATCCCATGTATTAACGCTGAACTTGAGAACATCGCTAATTAGATCCAGAATACCCTGTTTTCCTGCACCGTCTTCTGGAAGTTGCAGAGCTATCTTTTGGACAAGCTCTTCAGGCTTGAGTAAGTCAACGAGGACGTTGGCAGCGCCAGCAGGAATTTCTCCAGTAGCACGGTCAGTAGCTGCGGCATCCGCAGCAGCTATAAATGGCAAAACCAGACCCTTGACAGCTTCCAGAAGCTATATCAGAAAGAAGAATAAGTTGTGGTGAACCGAAGGTAGAAGATACATGATGACTTACGTCGTCGGTCTCTTCAGCACGCTGAAGGCGACTTTCCAGATTCTTAGAGGCGGCCATAATGAAGATAGCTAAATGTAGTTTTTCTTCCAAGAGATTGGTCTCTATAACGAACGAATAGGAGATTATCCTGATATTGATGAAAACGACGTTTTTGATGTAAGAAGACCAACACGATGTCGCAGTTAGTCAAATTATAGTAATCTGGGGGTTATTAACCCTGGAAACTTTTTGTTTTAAAAGAATTTTTTCCCGTATGATTTTTCCTTTTTCATTGTTAGCGTCAAGTAGCCATCTTAAACTGCAGGAGAAAGGATTGCCAGCAAAGATCGAGTCACGGAATATGGTTAGGAAAGAGGGCGATAATGAGAAAAGACAAGACAAAAGAAAACAAGAACCGCCAGGAGACATGTTGTAATAAGGGGACTTACAATGTTCCATTCACTTTGTCCCGAACGGTTTCAAAGCACTGAAAGAATTGATGGATGATAACGTCTCCAACTTATCAGATTTTAGATTTGAGAGAGCAGTGATAGTAAGCGTGGAAGTATTGTAAGATTGCCCTTCTTATATATTGCTTCATCATGACTCTGAGTTCGCAGTACTCCTCGTTTCAGATACTATACTGTACTAATTCTTTTAACTAAGAGCCCAAAAGTTTCCGGCGGCGCCCGTTGTCAGTTTTCTTATTCCCTGTTAATAGGAAGGGAAGAAAAGGACTTTCCCTGTCCTCCGTACTCCGCTCACCATCTTAGAGGAAGTGTCGTGTAGCAGTCTTTATCAATGAAACCTAGTCAACAGACCCAAAGAATCATTTGTTTAACTTGGAAATCACAAAATTTACAAACTACGTCTACATAGTTATGCATTTTGCTCTTATGCTAGAGTGGGGGGACAGTTAATAACTCACGTAGGTAATTTTCTTACGTATATTCAAAATAGCTGCACGGAACCCCTAATTCTTCGCACATATCCGACCAACAAAATGGCACAGTAAGTAAAGGAATCCTCTTGCCATGGTATATGTATTGCAGTTATCACGCCATAGCAACTGCGCCTTGGATGCCTAGGCTCTCCGAGGCGGCATGATAATACAGGAATATAGCAGAAAATCCAGTAGTAATAGTACCAGTTTAGTTCCTGGTCACTACAATCTAATCACTAGTATGCACATTCTTCCTGATAAGTCCCACCCACATATATTAGTAGTAATATCCTGAGAATTTTCCCTACGTCACTGTCAGTGCTGCCGATATGCCAGCACATACTACACAATAATACATGTGTTGATGCTACTATTCAACTATGCATTTGTAGTATTATGTAAGATCTGAATCTACTTTCACGATCATAATTAGTAAGCTTGCAGGGTATCTTGATATCATCAACGGAGTTGATAACAGCTTACAAGCCTAGTCTAAGTTTATCCAACCAGGCTATTGAAAAGACAACCAACCAAAATGACACTCTTCCTTTCGTCCAATCCGGGGTATATTATCTCTCAACAGGTTACAAATAAGAACTAGTTCCTGGTAGAGGTATGTAGTGCAGGCAATGAACCGGTTCGTCACACTAGTTCCCTTGATGTCGTTGCTTTTCGGATAAGAGCCGAGAATTCTTCAAGTGTCACGATAATTGCAATTGTGACCCTAAATCTCAGCCTGAACCCTCTAATGCAACCCAAATTTCACTGCAAAAGAATTTGTTAAGTCAAAAGTTGATTAGAAGTTAACTATGACGAGACCACTACACTTTGATCTGAGAATATAAGACTAGTAGTCTTGATTTGATTTTGATATTGAACGCTTTGATTTAAGTCGTGTAGATGGCTTTCGTAACTTTTACCTAAAAAACTTCAAGAAAAAAACAATTGAGATAGTATATAAGAAAAAAAACCCAAATAATGATGAAAGAATAATAAATGATATAAAAGAAGGAAAATAAAGGGAAAACGGGATACCAACCATCATCATCTTACAACACTTTCTTCTTTTTATGTTGCTTCTTCTTCTCTTTTGTGTGTCTATTATTAGTGACTTATTTCTTCTTACCAAATCCGCTGCCTTCAAAGCCCGGTCTCGCCTTCTTCTTGCCGCCAGCACCGCCGCCGCTCGACTTCTTGTGCTTCTTGCCCATGACCTTCTCCAACTTGCGCTCCAACTTGACGTCCTTGCGCTTCTGCAAATTGTCATCACGCTTCTTCTGCTTCTCGTACTTGGACTTCTCCACACCCTTGATGCGGTCCTTCCATTCGCGCTCGCTCTTGCGCTTGACCCGCTCCTTGCGCTTGACCGCTTTTTTCAACGAAGTCTCATCATCACGGATCTTCTCGCCCTCTGCGCGCCGGCGGGCCGTCAACCACGCCTCTTTATCTTCAATCTCTGCGCGTTTCTCCGGCGCCATGGCTGCCAGACGCTTCTTAGCGCCCTGTAGCTTGAGTAGAGCCGTTTTAGGATCCGAAGGGCCCTTTTTGCTTTCGCGGTTCAGTTCGTACTGTAGGTCATGCGAAAGTTGCGTACCGTCACCAAAGGCCACGCGGCCGTAGCTGAAATTAGCTGCGGCCATGGTATCATCCAGATCCAGGCGGGGGCTCATGGCTGACGGTGACGCAGAGGCCAGGGCCTCCTCGCGCTTGATCTCCTGCTCGCGCTTGGTCTTTTGCCTTTGCTCGGCCTTGTGAGCTTTGCGTGCTACTTGCTTTTCTCTCCGGGACTCGATGAGTTCCTGTCTTGTACGGACTGGCTTGCCATTGGCGGCATCATCAGCTTTGAAACGTGCGGCGCGCAGAGCGGCCATCTTAGCGGCGAAGCGCTCGCGGAAGGCCGCAGTGTCTTCAGGCACCTTGATTAGTTTTGGCTTATCCGAGGCAGCAGATGATGAACTAGAGGTCGTACTTGACTCTTCGGCGGGCGTGGCTGTGCTTGTGTTAACAGGAGCATCCTCCTTGTCGAAGGTAGGTGACTGAGATGCAGAGTTGTCGTTGTCAGTCCAGGCGTCATCGGCATCGTCTTTATCATTTTTGTTGGGCGTGAATTTGGAAGGGGTATCAATCTTCTTCTTCTCAATAGCAGCAGCGGCCTTTATTGGGATAGCAGCCTTTTTCGCTTCGAGCTTGGTAGGAGTATAACCGGCGGCAGAAAACGTAGTGGTAGGCTTGATAGTCTTCTTCTGGTCCGACTTCTGTTTCTTGCGCTCCAGCTTTTCAGACTTCTTTGCGGCCTTGGTCCCATCGGTAGCAGGTTTCTCGGTGGGCGTCTTAGTATCGTCGGTGGTTTCGGCCTCAGGCTTTTCGCCGTCGATCTTAGGCTTCTTCGTCCGTTCCTTGACCTCCTTCAGACCTTCACGGGGCTTCTCGGGCTCAATGCCATCGATCTCCTCGTATTCCTCAGCCTGGGCTACCTCCTCCTCCTCCTCCTCCTCCTCGAGTTCCTGGGCTTTCCGCTTTTTACGGCCAGTCTCGTCCATGACGTCCTTGGCAGAGCGATTCGCATCGTTTTCAGGGTCGAGTCTAGCCTTCTTCGCAGCCTTCTTCTCGGCCTTAGTCTTCTTCTTTTTCAGGTTGTTGGAAGTAATACCGTCGCTCTGTAGTTTGAAATAGGTTGTGTGTGAGTAAGGCTTGATTCAGGAAGACACAAGCGGGCCGGGATATGGAAGTGAACGTACTGGTATTGTTGCGTCAGCACCATAGTAGAGCTTTGAGGGGATAAGGCTCAGCAGGCCATTGAAGGCCGCTGCATGGCCGCGGATGCGGTCCTATTACGAGGAGACGCCACGGTTAGCAAAAGTGTTCATGACAGTTAGGCGCAATAGGGCTAGGATGAATATAAGCAGTAAATCATACTTCAAGCGATTCCGCCATTTTGATGTGAGCAGGCGTAAGGGAAATCAAGGCGTGAAGACGATTAGAGATAAATGCAAGGCCGTAAGATTAAATATCACGATCTCGAAAGCGACGCGGCGACGAAAACGAATGTGGGGGGTGCTGTAGAAAAACCTAGTGGGCAAGAGAAAGATGAAAGAAAGATAGACACAAACAGAGACGCTGATGATGCAACGAAGAATCACGATGTATGTATGTAGATGGAGATGAACGGCTTGAGACTAGACTATTTTTTTCTTGTATTTCTCTTGAATTTTTTTTGGGCTTTTTTTCCTACCCTCTCTTGTCGCCCTTGCGTTATCCTGGAGGCGGTCGAATTTTTTTTTGAAGTGGAGCACCCAAGCAAGGCGCTAGAGCTTTTTCTGCCTGTCAAAACGCGGTAGGCGGTGACGCTGCATAAACAACCTTTGACCCCGTGCTACAAATGTTTCATTGCATCATCGGTTATATAATACTTTCTTTCAGCAGGCAAGATGGAGATCTCATCTGCTTCTTTTCTCTGATATCCATATTACCATTATGTCCAACTTGAAGTATGATGCTGAATACTTCAAAGCCTTTGCGGCTCTCATACCCCGAAAGCAGTGGAGTTGCATTGAAGAAGTTAAAACCGGCACATCCCGGTGTATGGAAGCATATGCTCTAAGCTATGAATCACCTACGCCAAATGGCATGGAGCAGAGTCAATTTCTCATACACAGCTTCGACAACTACTCGATGGACATACATGTGGTACACCCGCCAAATATCAGCAAAGAAGGATCTCCTCAGCCTGCCGTTTTGTATATCCATCCCGGCGGCCACTGCACCGGCACGGCCTTGTTGTTTATGCCTCTAGTCTCGCGGTACGCCCGTTCCTCTGGCATGAGTTTCTATACCGTGGACTACCGACTGGCGCCCGAATATCCTGCGCCCTACGGTGAGCGCGATGTTCTAGCGGCGTATAAGCATCTCGTTGAGAAACATCAGGAACTCAATATCGACCCACGCAAGATCATCGTCATGGGCGACTCGAGTGGTGCAGGTCTTACAGCGGGCTTATGTTTGAAACTGCGTGACGAGAAGTACGAGTATCCACCGGCAAAGCAGGTGCTTTGTGAGCCAATGCTAGACGACAGAGCCGTGCTAGACGAAACTAATCCGCTCGTACAGTATCTAGGATGGTACCCAATCGAGAATAAGCTGTGCTGGGAAGCCGTTCTCGGTAAGAAGAATGCTAGTGTTGAGAGCGCCCAAGTGTCTATCTATACGGTCCCGGGGCGTGCCACAGATCTCACCGGTCTTCCCCCTGCTTACATCGATATCGGATCGCTCGATTTATTCATGGGCGAGACGCTAGAATACGCACGGAAGCTCTGGAGCGCCGCAGTCCCTGTTGAATTACATGTGTGGCCAGGTCTTCCCCATCTTCACGACTTCTATGGTCTTCCAACAACGGCACGCACGATGGGCATGCGGATCACAGCATTGAAGATGATTCAAGACTTTTAGCGGTTTCAAGTGAGATGCGATATGTCTAGTTATATGTATGATAGTAACTAGAATACATGAATGTTCATATATGAAAATATAATAGAAACTATGTGGTGGTATCTCTGCATACAGGAGGGAGAGGCACAGATAAAAGAAACAGCTTTCTTTTTCAGTCCGACCCTCAAGCTATATAATAGTAATTGTACATATAGCAGCAGCAACATCATATATATATAGGGCATGGTTTGTGTCCCAGCGCGAAGAAAGCAGAAAAACAAGCAAAACATATTGATTCATCTTTAAAGCCTAATGTACTGTAAATCCGTAGGCCGAGTCCTGCCCCTTTCTCTTCTTTTCATCCAAGTCGATCTCGCTTATCATGGCTTCACAGCGCTATTCCATCTGTGCTTGCGTCCGTATCAACTGCCATACGTGATCTCTTCTGTGCACTCTCACAGTCAATACGGCCGGTCAAGAGACCTTCCTGGATATTCTCCTCGTGCTCTTCCTCGTCATCCATGCCATTGATGCTCTCGGCCTCCTCCTCGACGACGCCTAGGGACAGAGCGGGCCCAGCATTTAAATGACGCGTACTTGGTGGCAAGCATGTAGCAGGAGGGGTGACTACCAGTGATGGAAGGCTGTAGCGATGTTGCTGCTGCCCAGATGCTTTTGTAGTAACATTCTCCTCCAGAGTGCTGGCGGTGTTATAGGGGGTAAAAGAGCCGCTGATAGAGGTACGACGTGGGTGCTTGCTAGGTATTTTTGGCGAGCTCTGTAGAGTTACCGAGCTGCGCTGGGCCATATAGGCCTCAAACTGGGTATCACGCTCGTGTTTATACGGCTGCATAGGCGGCAGCGTGAATGGCGTAATGGTGGAAGTACCAACCGACGATGTAGAAGCCGAAGTTCCGTTACTCAACGGCAGAGAGACAGAGCTGCTACCACTTGTTGAAGAAGTGTCTAGATCTCCGCTATCGCTTGCAGAAGATCCTAGAGCGGTGCTACCGCCCAAGGAGCGGTGGGAAGATAGGCTGATGAGCGAGGCAGCAACGGACTTGCGTGAAGATACGGAGTTGGAAGGGACTTCGGCCTGGCTGATAGTCTGCTCCTGGAAAGTTGAGCCGCTAGCACTGCTGAAACGGCGGGCATCAGGTGCCTCTAAATCGGTGTTAATGTCACGCATGCCGTAGGGCTTAGTGTTGGAACTAATGAGGTGCTCATCGAAGGATACTGAATGGAAGTAAGTGATGATGGAGTAGGTGGCGGGTACCAGCACGGACAGACTATTATCAGAGATCACGTTAGTAGTTGAAACATAGCCGCAGTGTAATATTAGTAAGATTACACAAGAACTTGCTTACATGAACATGCAGTCCAGGACCAGACCGGCGATGGCGTAGCTGTGTATGCTTGAATGGTTGAAGACGTAGATATCGAGAACGAGAGCGCCAATCGAACAGGTCAACTTTAGACTATGTGTAAATAACATAGTCCATGGCGTCAAAGTCTCCTGCGCAAATCGGAAAACTTCGTATGCTGTCGAGACCAATGATAATACCGGCAGGCCGATATTTGTGCTCTCCCATCTACAGTAAGACAAAAATGTGTTAGTTATTAGGGTTGCCAGTAAGGGTTGTGAAGGTGTTCAGACGATGCTATGGGGCATCTGACAGCTTAACAGAAAGCAGATGCCACGTACACAATGTATACTACTCGAGTAGCTACATCATCAGATAGAGACTCCGAGAGTCGCCAGCCAAATAGGCCAAGCAGAATAGCCATGCAGATAAATTGGAGGATCCAGGTGAAGTAAAGCATGGAGCGACGCCATTTGGCACGTTCAAACTGAGCCTGAGCACGGTGATGGCCCATGGTTGGCAACGTAGAGATATATGTAAGCAAGCGTATGGATGACTGAAAAAAGTGATACGAGATATAGAAGAGTGAGCGTCTGCCAGAAAAACCTAAAGGTATAGACGCCTGAAGATGGTTGGGGGTATATGTAAATATGGTAGAGACAGATGCTAGTGATGGTTAGCTGATCAATCAACAAAATCAGTATCGGTGATCAAGATGAAAATGCTATATAGGATATCAAAAATAAACAATACATCATGAAGTAAGAAGCCAAAAAAGAAGAAGAGAGAAGAAAGAGCCTTAAATGTTAGTGTGTCCGGCACATGGGGGGGGGGGGGGGTGCCCTCTCGTTATATTTATAAGGCATCATCATGGAAATAACGAGTGCCAACTCAAACAACAGCGTACTTGACAGTCGGTAAGATACCAAATAGAGGAAAAGTATGCGACAGAGCAAGCGAGTAAGCAGCAAAGCACTTGTGGTTGGTTGGGCTAGAGTAATTCGTCAGTCAGTCCTTTGCCCAGATTGAGAGAGCAGCAAAGCTACGCCCGGCTGTGCAAACAGATGGACTAGGCTATGATAAACCTTGTTGACAGTGAATTTTCCTGGGCCGGCCCATAGTAGTAATAACGGGAACAACAACATGAACTCTGCTGTGCGTAGGATGGGTTGCTTCCGGATTCAAATATTTCCTCCGTCATGTGTCTTTAGTATCAAAGCGCCCGATTTATCTGGAGAATGGTGATGCAAAAGCTCCAAGACGAAGGGTACTAATTGTACTAGTAGCAGAAGAAAGTAGCCCATGAGAGAGCTATGGCCAACTGATAAAGAAGATGGTTTACAGATGGATTGTTTATTTGGGATCTCCGCCCGATGAGGCTGTAGACTCAGACGTTTGGTTGTCCTATCCTTGCTACTTACTTGAATTTTTGATTCTAAAGCTCGAGACCACCGTAAGGCTTCTATAGACGGCTCACTGTGAAATCTTACTGTCAACGTTCACTATAAACCCCATTGACAGGAGCCATATTATATGGCCAGCACTATATATTATGATATGCGAAGAGGCTGGCTGCCCCCATAAAACATATGTTAATGAGCCAACAGACGGCCAGTGTGTCGGTTCGCAATATCAGCTCCCAATCTGTACTTGCTAACAAGCCAGAAAGAGGAATGGATCCCTGTGCCGATGGACGAGTTCCTAAGGCTAACGTCACACTTACATTATGAGCCCCTCCCTAACACGCGTTTTCACGATCGACGATACGGGCATTCACATGGTAGCGAAAAGGGCAGAGAAAGAGCATGTCTGCTTGATAGCGGCAGAAGCGCCAGTATGGCGATGTCAGATATATATGGTGTTAGTGCCTATAGATAGTTATAACTTCCATTGTTAAATTCAAGACCCCTGTACATGTTAGGGCAGTTCTGTTGAGTTCCCAGGCTTCTTTCTGCCTGTTTATAGGAGGCTTTTAGCCTGACCAACTAAGAAAAGGGGAGAGTTTAACGGATGGACTGGAGATGATGCTCGCTTGATAAAGTGCTTAGAGGCAATTCGAGTTTCTTTCCACAGCTACCTCCGTACATGTGAACAACAAATTCTGTAAGATTGCTCACATTTTACTCACCGGAGTACACGGCAAATGAAACACATGTCCTTGTCTAGCCTGGCCTGGCCTGTTTTGGCGGCTGGCCTGATCTGATCTGGCCTGAATTGAAGCACCACCGATGCCTCCAAAGACAGTGTTCAACAACACTGTAAGCAACTTAACTTACAATTATGTTTGTCCAGGATATAAAGTAGAAACTCTCTTTTCATTGGTGTATCTTTACGGGGAAAACAGTACAGGACAAACTCAAGGGCACTAGCCTTGGCAAAAAGTGCGACACAGCTTCCAGAAACATAGAGCAGCAGCTTCAACCGCCAATCTCCCCCCATCACTCTGTTGACGTGAGTAATGAAATGAGACAGCACTAATGGTCAGCTAGTGTCAACTAGAACTCAAGACATAGAACCTATTATGCATCTTATGCCATAGTAGTGCATAGCGCCGCCTAACAACAACCTAGATTGCAGCTTGTCGCTACTCTACAATGTCTCCGCAGCTAGCAGATGCTCGCTTCGGTCAACAGTTTCGTTGCTGGGCTAATACTATATAATCATCATGGGCGGCCGGGTGGAAGCCGAGGGAGAATCTGAGTCTCTTGATGTTCCAAATACGGAGGAACTTGCTTGCTTTTCTACTTAAGTTCTTAAAGACTACGCAGACTGGCTGGCCTAGCATGGATATGTAATTATATTGTCTTTAGTGATAGCCCAAGCCACTTATCCTTACTCATAACCATCAATCCGGGGGCGCCTCTTTTCGACGATCTCCATCTTTTTCAGTAGCATCAAGCTTGTGTAAGATGCTCTCTCTTGGGATCTGGCTGCCTCTGTCTCCATGACGTTGCCCTCTTATTACCTACATAGTGTCTTTCATGGTCTCATGTGCTATGATCGTCACAGGAACGCGTAGCTCTATTGCATTTAGACAGCGCTTTGCAGCCGCTTCCGCAGTCGATATGACCCTGCAGCCTGCATGCATACATGGTACAATAACAGAGAACACAGCACGATACAATACAAAGTGGCTACTTTTATTGGAAAGCTTCGCGTGCTTGTTGTAAGCGGCCCTGAATTGCTAGCCATGTTCGTACGGCCCGGCTCCAAAGCCTCGATGATTTCTAGTTTTCCTATCCAGACACCAAATTAAACCTACGAATGAGGATATAATCAAACGAAACGAAAACTCTGTCTACTCCGCTCAGCCCATGTACAAGCTTTTGCTCCTTACTAAGGTGCAGCTTTGCCTATTCTCTTCCCAACCAACTACATAGTATGTACTAGTCTCAAAAACCCAGTCCATTATATACTATGTATAATAATAAGCGCCCAGCTACAGAGTACTATATTATTGTGTCTCTCGGCATAGCTCACTATGATGTCGGTTCAAATGCGACTCTAACAATGCAGGTTAGCAGCAAGAATTTGATCTAAGCTGTGATCCTTCTTTGGCTCCAACATGTGTTATGGTCGATCGTTGCCACATCCGACTTCGCTTACTAACATTTATTCCCATCGAGTTGAATCTTACTCAGCAATGCTTCTAGCTTCCTCATGCTATTTTTATACTTCCCTGCCTTGCAACTTGCTACTAGTTGTACTAAGCATGTAGGCTCAGTCTTACATGCATATTTTAGCGCAAGTTTTTGATCCTCAACATCTACCTACGCACATACTAACAGCAGACGTCGACAAACCAAATATACGCTTAACTTCATAGTCATCGAACACGATCGTCTGTTCTTCCCTCGCATATTACAAGCTGGAGGTTTTTCGAATGAGTTATTCACATACACTACTATCGAAAGTACCATATTTGCCAAAGTACTGGTAGTACTTGTGCTGCTAAGAGCTACCGTAGAATCTTTATCTTATCTTGATGCTGGCATGTGCATATTTCTCCTGACGCCATCAACACAATTAGCGTGCAGAAAGTTGACGAAGGACTTCAATGTCAGCTAGGCACTCAAATAATAGTCAGAATAGTAAAAGGCTCAATTTAATGTCACATTGCAAGATAGTCAAGCCAAGTCGGAAAGGAAAGAAAATATGAAGGACCGTTGTTGTTACGGTTCCCACGCCACTTGCCAGTATTAAGTATATATGATGGTATAGCAACTCTAAGAAAATAAAAGGAATACATAGAAAAGGAAAAGGTGCTTTCGCTAAGGACTAGACAGGCATCCTCATCCAGTCTTTCTCTGACGCAATATCATGCTCTAAACATGACCACCGTCCTTTTTGTGTATAAGATTCAGAGAAAGCTGTTCGAGTAGAATGATTTGGGTCCTTTAGGCTCTGTCAAAGAGCCTCTTTTTAGGCCACAAGACGTCGATTCATTGTTCTATATGGCGATTGTAGGACTCTCGCAAATACATCTAGTATCGTAACATATATCGAATGATTGGCATCTTGAGGTAGCTGAAAGCAAGAGAGTAAACTAAGAAGATAGATCTTTTGTGTTTACCGGCCGGCGTTGGGGGGCATGAAGACCTTGCTGGCGTCGAAACTAATGGGGTTGCCGTTGGCATCAGACATGGAAGCCGAAGAAGCATCGGGACCACTGACGATATCCTCTGCGGGAGGGTCAATGGGCTGCTCTGTCTGGCGACGGAAGACATCTAGGCAAATGTTAGTACACGTTGCGTTGTTCACACTAAATGCTGTGTCTGAAGTATATAGATACTCACCCTTATCGTCTAGTTCTTGCCAAATGGCAGCGGGTGCGGCTGAGACAATAGCAGCCAGGGCAGTAAGAGCGATAACAGAGAACTTCATCTTGAAGAAAAAAGAGAGAGCGGAATAAAAAGGGCGTTAAAGAATGGTCGTCCGGCGACAAAGAAGTTTTTTGAAAAGAATGGTTGATGAAGACTTTGGAAGAGAGAGATGGATGGTGATGGGAGGAATAGAGAAACAAAGCTAACTGTACGGAGGGAACTACTATCTATTTGTATCTTTGCTTCCATCATTAGACAAGAGTTCTTTCTACTTTGAACTCATAACTCAATTATAAGTGTTTCTACTTTCTTGTTTTGCAGCTTGATCAAACATGCAGAGACCACGCACTTTGACGGCCCAAACATTCAAGTTGGCCCCCTCCCCCAGCCAAAACTCTGTTTCTCCTCCTGGTCACAAAGGGGGCGACCGTGCTTCAACAAGACCTCTTTTCTCAGACCGACTCAAACTCACCTCAAAAAAAAATCCATCCAAACGTTATATCAGTCAGTTCTCGGGGTCCTTATTCGAGCCAACCTTTTTACTTAGTAACTTTCCTTGAGCCTGGTTTCTTCTTGCCTAAGCTGGGACCCTCCATCTTGATAGCCGGTGATCCGTGTTAGAGATTTTGGCTCATCTTTCATCCCTGATACAAAAACACCGCCCTCTTTGCTTTGCCTACTATGCAAAGAAACAAAGCTCGGAAGCAAAAAAAAAAAAAAAAAAACCTATGGCGTCCTATCAGAAGTTAGCAATGCTAACTACTGGAAATCTGCACATCACAGAGCATTATTTGTCTGAATGGAGACAAAGAAAAGACCAGACGGACTCTGGGGTGGCACGTAGATGTCAGGCTTCCTTTCTAGAGTTTAAGCTTTTTTTCAAAAGAGGGATAGAGGGGCGGAGGCTCAGGCTTGGCATGAATAAAGTTCGTTCGATGGCGTAGAAAGACCGTGCGTAGAAGCCAAAGAGTGACAACCTCCCATATACTAGGTATAATCTTAAGCCTACTATCAGGACGTATATATAAAGAGTTGGTATTATTCTAAATGGCAGGTCGTGAGAAAAATTAAAAATTAAAATTAGAACGCTGTACATGAAATAGTATTTCACTATGTATACCAATGTTCATTATCATGAACTCCGATACTGTATATCACCCTCCAATACACTCCTACTCACCAATTCTTCTGATAGTACTTAGAAACGCGCTTTGCTTCAGCAACGCTTATCATCTGCTTCAGACCCACCCATTCAAACATCCAGGCCTACTCTTTTATTCCGCAGGCATATCAAATAGTGAAAGCGGTGGACAGGCATCGATCTCTCCTTGGTTTTAGCCTAACTATTTGTAAGATCGACACTCCTAACATTCACACTTGTAAAGCAACACGAGAAAGGAAGATAGAGATGGCGCTGCTAATGCGGGCTAACCAACATGTGAGTCTGTCTTAATAGCAATGCTAACTACTGGTAATCCGCACATCACAGAGCATTATAAGCTATATATCCAATGGCTGCTGGGATCAAGCCTTTGTTGCAGATTAGGTTGAAACGTGAAGGCGCCCTAAGTCTGAGCGTAGCCTAAAATTCGGAGATAATTTATACTATGGTTCGCCGCTTCATGGGACACGACCTCATTACTTATGGCTTGACTTTGATACTGTAAACTTTTTCAGTATTAAAAACCACATTTTCTTGACCAATATTCGTCCTTGTTAGTTATACTATTCACTTAGCTATTTACCGTCAGTATACATATAAGATTTGTATAAGCTCTACCACTCAAGCCTAAAGCTTAGAGACTGGTAGCGTCTTATAGTTTTTTTTTTCAATACAGCCTTTCTGTTTCAAGTCAATCTCACAAAGAAGCCAAAGCCTAGTCAAGCAGCTTATGTTACAAAAGTAACTAGCCTCATCCAGCTGTCAAATCCGAAATGTCTAGCAAAGGATACACGGGACGATTATATTGTTTCATGTATCACGGACAAAATATGCTACTACTGATAACTCCTTTCGCCAACTGACTTTCAGGCACGTATAACTGCCCCATTACCATATTAGTGAGCACCAAGACTCTTTTACGCTATACTACGTATAATGCTGAGTATCTTCATAGCTATAGAGTCTCAATAAGATTATTGTATCATGCTATGACTATATACTTGACTTCAAGATTATAGAACGTATAATGCTCATCTATCATCTAAGAACAAGCATAGATCTTGGCTAGTGATGATCATATATTATAGGAACATAGATTCGTTTTTAGCGCCCGACAGCTTTTTTAGACATTGAAAATCAATTTCTCTTTGTATAGCGATGAGTTTTCTGACAAGCAGTTTCTTAGGGTTGTTACAACGTGTAGGGTTAGATTACATGATTCCTAAGTGAGTGGAGCTCAAGCTGAGCTTCCAAAGCTATGTTGATCAAATCCACCTTGCTTCAAGTTTTAGCGTTGCACCAAAGCAAAATTTGGGTTAAAACTTCGATCCATGAATCATCCTTTAGTGTTAAAATAAATTATATTTTTAAAAAAAAAGTATCCTTAACCCACCAAGAGCATAAGACTCTAGTGTCACTATTATACATAATAGTTAATGCCTGGCTCTTTTAGGACTTTCTAGGAAAGGAAATAGTGACCATCAGACCCCTCACTTTTTTTTGTCCTTTCCTTCCTAGCCAGCCTTGATTTTTGTTTCTAATAACAAAAGTTTCCTGATTGCTTGACATCTTGAATTACCAATCATTGTTTCTCTGCTATGTCCCTTTTTTTGCCGTGATCTTTTAACTTGCGCCTTTTACTTGTTTCAACAATTGCACTTTTGTCTTGATATATATATATATATTTTTTTTTTCGCCGTGAGGATAAGACCTTGCTTATAGTGAGCTCATATCTATGGAACGAGCCATGGCTTCCGTAACGCAATGTATCTTCTGTTTCGAAGTGCTAGTCGCTCGTCTTGAAGGCCGCCCGCCAATTTCGTTCTGGGACATTGAAGAATCATGGCCTGCCTATATTGCCAGTCAAACCTCTGCTTCTACGCCGACTGCTGCTATCACCACCACTGCCAAAGATGCCGAGTTTCCCCTCTTTGTGACCTGGAACATCCACTTGTCTAGGCGCAGCGCTGACCCAGACCTGCGCGGCTGTATCGGGACGTTCTCGCCACTCCCGCTGATCCAGGGACTCTCAGAATACTCGCTTATCGCCGCCTTGCAGGACACACGCTTCGATCCGGTGAGTGCGCAAGAACTACCTGCGCTGCAGGTGGGCGTGACGTTGCTTAAGGATTTCGAGCCGTGTGCGGATAAGTATGACTGGGAGATTGGCACACATGGCATCATCATAAAGTTCGTCGATGCTGCGTCAGGGCGCCGTCGCAATGGTACTTATTTGCCGGATGTCATAGTCGAGCAGGAGTGGACCAAGGAGGAGACACTGCTGCATCTGATGCGCAAGGCTGGCTGGAGCTCGTGTGGAGGGCAGAGTTGGGAGGATGTCGAGCTGAATATCGAAAGATACAAGGGCGATAAAGTGAAGGCTGAGTACGAGGACTACAAGAAGTGGTATGATTGGTACCAGAGCAACAAGGAGGTATAGTCACGATGCTACGGACTGGCTAATCTAGGGGCATAATAGACATGGCATCACTTCATAATTCAAAGTATTCACATGAATAGTAGAAAACTAAAGATATCGGTGATGTGATCAGGTGTGAATTTACGTGTAACATCTATAATCAACCAACCCGCCGTTTATCGTTTCGTCGATATCAAAACACCAAGATCCTAACTAGCAGAAAGAAAGCAAGAAAATGGCAAAAAGCAAAAAAAAAAACCTGGTGACACGCTCGTTTGTCAACGGCTGAAAAGAATCAGAACAAGTAGTAGATAGGAGAGAAAAAAATATATGTGTGTGTGTGTGTGTGTGTGTGTGTGTGTAAGTTGTATAGTGTGTATATCAAGTAAGGACGGAACATCAAGCAAAGAAACCAAAAATAGAGAAGATACCAAAGATAAATGAAGAAGAAGAGAAAGAATAACAGAAACAAAAAAGTCAAACGTGCTCCCTTTTTTTAAAAAAAAAATAAATCCCAGATAAAACCATTGTGCGCATGAAGGTATCCCAAATATGTAACAGAACAAAGGAAAGAAAGGGCAAGAGAAGATAGAAACAGAGAAGCGAAGAAGACTGAGCGACTAGAACTTGCCGATCACGCCCTACCAACAGCGCAGTCGGCGCCAGAAACCACCTTGGCCACGGCCAACCTTATCGCTGCCGATGCTAGGCCCACGCAGGCCTGGCCCTCTCTTCTCGTCGTCGTCTCTCGGCGGTAACGGTGTCAACGGCTTAGTCGCGCCACGGTGATCTAGCATGGGATCCTCGCCCTCTGCCTCTCGGCGTGCCTCCATCACCCGGCGCACGATGAGCGCAAAGGTCTCTTCGATATTGACTTCCACGCGGGCAGACGTCTCCATGAAGCCGCAGCCACGCCTCCTCGCCCACTCCAGGCCTGTAGCGGCAGAGACAATGCGGTTCTCCTGTAGATCGCACTTGTTGCCGGCCACGATCTTGATGGGCGGGACGGTCTTTGCGCCAGTGCTGCCGAATACAGAGAATTGCTGTGAGGGCGTCAGGCCGGCGATGCGTGCGCGCTCAGCATTGTCGAGCCGCGTCTCGACTTCGATATCAATCATATCGTTGAAGTATTGTAGGGCATGTAGTGAGTTTGGGCTGGTGATATCGTAGACGAGCAAGAAAGCGTCGGCACCGAGGTTACTGCTAGCCCACATTCCGCGGTACTCCTCCTGGCCGGCAGTGTCAGTCAGTCCGAGATGGTACGTGTGGCCATCGATTCTGCGGGTTATGCTGTACGAGTCCTCGATGGTCGGGTCATACTCCGATGTCCATTGTGAACGTACGAGGCGCAGAGTGATGCTAGATTTACCGCAGCCACCGTCGCCGCAGATGGTGATAGAGATGGGAGTCGGGGGCGTCTGGCTTTGCGGGCTTAGTTGCTCCATGGTAGTGGGTTGTCGTGTGAAGATGATATGTTTGCGGGTGGGATCGATGTTTGTTGCGCAACACCGTTGGAGTTGATATGGCGGGTTGCGGAATATGTAACCTAGCCGTCCCGTAAGGAAGATAGGGCAGAAGGAACTACTAGCTGGGAATTGTTGGCAGTATGCTTCCTTTTTACTACAGTAGCTCAGGTGCTAGCAGGTTTGGCGACGATCAGGGACAGCCTGTAGTTGCTTGGAAGATGTGGGAGAACAGTTTAGAGTGCTACTGCAGGACCAGAGTCTCTCAGTAAGACTAGTGGTAGTATGTCTGGTAAGAAAGGATGAGATATGCAATGTTGGTAACCGGTTACTAGTAATATGAAGATAGACGGAGATAATATGAGGTGTAATGCGAAGTAGTCAATAGAAGTAGCTAATATCAAAGGAATTAGGAAAAAAGAAAAAA
This sequence comes from Endoconidiophora laricicola, assembly GCA_001640655.1. Taxonomy (NCBI): domain Eukaryota; kingdom Fungi; phylum Ascomycota; class Sordariomycetes; order Microascales; family Ceratocystidaceae; genus Endoconidiophora; species Endoconidiophora laricicola. The sequence goes on from LXGT01000041.1 coordinate 129,373, forward strand.
AAGAAAAGGAAAAGGAAAAGAAAACCCAGTCAAATCAGAAAAAAAAAAAAAAAGAAGGAGAAGCGGCAGTCAAAAGTAAAAAGAGAAAAGGACTAGTTTGCGACGATAAATGGCTGTAGCTTCGGAGGTCAGATGCAAGCAGGCTTAACCAAGCAGGCCAGAGCAACGAAGAAGCAGATAACTAGATAGCCCTGGCACCAAGCGAGGCTTATTGTTTGGTGTTCGACTCGATTCCGGTCTAATCCAGACTGAGTAAATATGGCTACTAATAGAGCTAGTGCGGTGCTAGATCGAAGCTAGAAGCAATTGTTGTGTAATCATCAAAACGCAGGCCGTGACTAGACAAGGACCCTGAACTTGAATGCTTTCTACAAAATAGCCACGAGAGAAGACGGCCAAGATTAAACAATTAGGAGTCCAAGAAAAGAAATGATAGGAAAGGAACCACGTAAGGCGAAGAAGTCTTCTGGACGGCGGCGGCCCCTAGACGGAAACAAGACATACAAGGCCTTCTTGGTCCCTTTTATAGTGTTCTCCAGTTCTGACAGCTTCTGGCCCTGTTTGTAGCCGGTCCATCGACGGGACGGAGATGGAATCGCCATTTCATCCAAGACAAATATGACTTAAAGCGCATGAAGGTGCATCGTCACAAGAGTGCCTTTTGTTGCCTCTCAGCGTGGCCCTGCTTCCACACACGGCAAAAAGTCACCTCACCTTGGATCCGAAACAAGGGCTACCAGCCAGATCCACGATCAAGCTAACAAGTTCTATATTGGGCCTATCCGTCGCTATTAGCACGGCTGCCCAGTTCAATACAGATCGATCATCATCAGCCTAGTACTACTGCCCCCCATCGTTATGCCCTTCAACATCCATACATTGGGTTCAACCACCCTACCGACGAGTATGGATAGAACCTACCCTGTATAGCTTGGGTGGCTCACACCAGCAAGAAGAATTGAACAGACAGCCAGGCGAGGTGGAAGAGGATCCGTAAACGTTCTAGCTAAACGGCGAACCAACCAGAGGGCTCACCCAGTAAGCTTACAGGGATTACATGTATATTGCCCTACCTACCCCCCCCCCCCCCC